>VXAZ01010053.1:457542-552753 GCA_013399875.1 Gymnorhina tibicen
GACCACGTACAAATTGGAAGTTTTCAGGTCGGCAACTTGAGTTTGTTGCGGCATTGGGCATAGCAATCCATGGAGAACAAGGTGCTCTCACACCTTGAAGGGTGTAATAACTCCTGACATTGGGCTGCAGGGTTCTGCTGGCTGGTTTCTATCGTTAATCTCAGGTGGTGCTGCTGATGGAGGTCTGGCTTTCCAGCCCTGCTTTTCTAAAAGGCTGGGAGGAGAAGGGCAGGCTGGGATGGGTCTGCTGGGCAAGCTGGGGTGTGAAGGGGAAGCAGAACCAAATATCCCTAATTCCTGGCACTTGGCCCATAGGATAAGGCTGGAAATTTAGGAGGAGAGAAGCACATTTGACCTGTACTGGTCTATAAAGCTGAAAAATATCCTTAATAAGACCCCAGGCTTATGCACATCTTCCATTCCAGGTTCACCAAACACCCCTCTCCAGACCCACGTGCTGTCCCTGACCTTGGGCTACTTCATCTTCGACCTGGGCTGGTGCCTGTACTTCCAGACAGAGGGGGACCTGATGCTGCTGCACCACACCCTGAGCATCTGTGGCATGATCCTGGTGCTGGGGCTGGGCAAATCGGCCACGGAAGTGAACGCTGTGGTGTTTGTCAGCGAAATCACCAACCCCCTGCTCCAGACCCGCTGGTTCCTGCGGGAAATGGGCTCTTACCACACTGCCCTGGGAAAAGTGGTGGATTTCCTCTTCGTGCTCCTCTTCCTGGTGCTGCGGATCGGGGCAGGAGCGTGGATCATGTATGGGATGGTGACGTCTCCCAAGCCCAACTGGCTCCTCAAGGCTGGGGGCCTGGCCATGTACGTGGTGTCCTTGGGGTTCATGGTTGAGATCTGTCGCTTTGTAAGGAGGAAAATGTGGAAAAAAACCCCTTCCCTGGACACAAAATCTTTCCAGGAGTAGGAATGCACCTGTGGAAACTTCTTAGCTGCTCACTGGGTTGTGGAGGACAATCCCCTGGGTTTGGGGCCTGGCTGCTGGAGCTCGTTCTTGTGAAAAGAACTCCTAAAATGGCATGGACTTGACTTGCTGCTGCCCTGGAGGAGATGGATCGGTGCTAGGAGCATGGAAAAGCTGAGAGAAGAGGGATTTGGGTGGAAACCTGAGGAAGCTGACACCGATTCCCTGACTTCTCCAGCAATGGCACAGTCTCAAGGAGGGTGGCAGTGCCAGACCCGATCAGTCTGCAGGCAGTAATTGCACAGTCTGTATGTTCTGTCCTCATTTCCCAGGCACAGTTATTTGACAGATGAAACCAAACATGAAAAACGCCATTTTCCTGCCAATGGGACTGGGTAAGGGGCGTGACCCGGCAAAGATTTCCGGAGCCTCAGTCTCCTTAATCCTGGATTTGGACAATGTGCTTGGCTAAGTCCTCGAGTGAAAGCCTCTGAACACGACTGAAGTGCTTGCAGGGGAGTAGTGGAGCTGTCCTCTGAGAGTGTGAAGTGATGGTACTCGAGGTGAGGCAATGTTTTACCTCGTTGTTTTTAACGACACATTTCCTTTTCTTTTTTTAAATACTTGCACTCGGTCAGGTGCTGATCTCGGAGCAGAGTGATTCCTCTGGGACTGACTCAGGCAAACAAGAGTCAGGAATCAGACTTGTGCCAATAAACTCCGTCAGCAGGTGTTGGCCTAGACTGGGATTGTTTAAAAAGAATAATGTGGCTTTTTGTGGATGAGAGAGAGGATAGAGAAGAGCCCTCCTGGATGCTCTTTGTGTCCTGGGGTTGGCTCATTTACAAGCCACTTAAGCTGAATTCTTGGCTAATGAGTCAAATATGTGACCATTTCCAGGGGTGACGGTAATGTTTAGGCAGTCTCGGTGTGACATCTGCTCCATGCCAGCAGGCCTCGGAGCATGGAACAGTTCTCTCGTTTTCTTTACCTCTCAGAATCGTGTTCTGACATTTTCCCTGGGGTTTTAATGTGAATTTCCCTCTGTTTAAGGCCGCAGTTCAGATTTAGTCTCCTCTAAAAGCCCTGCTGAGAGCTGAGAAGCAAATGCAGGGGTAAGGGAGAGGAGCAGTGGGGATGCAGCTCCTCCACTCTCCTTATCTCACTGACTTTGGCTCTGTTCAGGGCAGATATCAGCCTTTGGCTGGGGTGCCTCAAGGTGTCTGGAGAGATTAAAAAATGACCTGAAATAACCTCACTTTGGACACATCCACTGAAAGCACTGCAGCTGTGAACCCAGGCGAGTTCCTGGGCCAATATTTTTAGGAAAGCAGGAGCCAGAGTGGCCTCCTGAGGTGTGGGCACCTGCCAGGATCACCATGCTCTTCCAAAAACTCCTCTGAGTGAAGGGACTTCTAATAAAGTCATGTTCTCTTTTGAAAAAGAACCAATTGCTGTGATGTTCTTTTGTTCTGGGGCTCGAGGAGGCAGCTGCAGTGAGGGCTGAGGGTGCCAGGTCACCGGCTCATTCCCTTGGTGCGGTTCAGGAAGGAGAGAGGTGACGAGGAAATGAGGTCAGGCTGGAGCTGTGAAGGGCTGGTGAGGGTCAGCTGGAGCTCAGGTTTGTGAGCAACGCACCCACAACCTGCCTCGCCCATGAGTCAGTGCTGCAGGGAGCTTGAGAGCCACCAAACCGAGGGGTTTGCTCTTGCTGGGCACGAGAAATTCCGGCCATGGGCTCCTACATCCCACGGTGCTTTGATTTTTTTTTTCTCGGCCTCTCTGGTGTTGGGTTTCACTGGGGCAATGACCAGTTCAGAAAGGCTGCAGGGTGAACTGCCTGTGTTCTTTTTGGAGAAGCAATCAAAAGCATGAGAACATGTCAGGGGTTACAAGATGTCCTAAGTCACCGCTGAGTGGCCGTTTCTGGCTGGGAACCTGCTCCTGCTGGGCCAGGACTCTGGGTGCAGGAGAGCCTGGGTTGGCTTCCAGGGAGGAAAAGCTCTTCCTTCAGCTGTGGGATGGCGTTGGGACACTATCCCAGTGCACCCAGCTGGCTTCTGTGCAACCAGAGTTACCTGGGGAGCTTTGATGCAAAATTAGTGCCCTCAGGTTCTCATCTGCCACATCTCATTCAAGCAGTGTTTTAGTGCTAAACCCCCTAATGTGATCCTAGAAAATCGTCCAGCTCCACTATCCCACTGTATTTCTTATTTCAAATAATGTGATTTTTAATGCAGGTGCCTGCTTTTTTGTCTGTCAAATATCCTTGAGGGCTTTTACAGCCACAAAACCTGAGTTTTAGTAACGGCCTGTCGAACTCCCGGGTTTGCAGTTCGTGTTTATTCCCAGTTTAATTGTGGACGAGGGGTCTCCCAGTGCGGGCAAGACAATAACTGCGTCCTGTGATGCTTTTTGGTGCTGCGAGCTCTGGTGAGAAGGGGTCCGGGAGAGCAGAGGGAAGGATGTGCAGCCGGGGGAGGCTGTGGCTGTACGAAACGAGGCAGCGGCGTGCAAACAACTGTTTGCAGAGGTTCCTGCCCTGAGCTGTTTTGCTGAACTCTGTTCATCTGCGGGCCCAACGAGGCAGTGCAGCGCAGCCCATTGAAATGGCTGACTCTGCACAAAGCAAACAGGAAAATTAGAGTATGAACTGCACCTCGCTTCTGGTACAATCCACGGGGAGATGATTTCACTCAGCACCTTGCACCTCACCGTGCAAAGTTGGTGCTAGGAAAAAAAAAAAAAAACCCAACCCACAACTTCTCTTGTTTCACCTCCTGCAGTAAATGGTCTGTGCCTTGTTGGGACTTTTGGGGCTCTTTTGTGAACATCTCTGCTTTTCTTCCTGGCTGCTCATAGAATCCCAGAGTGGCTTGGGGTGGAAGGGACCTTAAAGATCATCTCATCTTATTCCAAACCCTCTGCCACTATCCCAGGTTGCTCCAAGCCCCGTCCAGCCTGGTTTTGGACACTTCCAGGGATGGGGCAGCCACAGCTTCTCTGGGAATTCCATCCCAGCCTCTCAGCACCCTCACAGCCGAGACTTTTTTCCTCACATTCCATCTAAACATGCTCCTAATGTGAAAACATCAGCCCTATAATTCTCTGTCTGTCCACGCTTTTCTTTGTCCTAAGCTAAATATTAAACCAGCTCCATCTCAGGTGTTACTGAGGCTACTGGAGGGCCAGCAAAGGTGGAGGGAAGCAAAGTGAGACCTCAGATTTGTCAGAGGAGCAAGTGCACTATTAATGCTCATGAGGACGTGCTGAAATAGCAGAAGGATGAGCATTTTATAGCAGCAGGAACCTGTACCTGGCCTGAACTGGAAAAGTAAGATTTGTATCTTGTTGAATACCCAGCTGAAAGCACTAATTACAAGTGCTGTGAGAGGCAGCTCAAGCCACTCCCACCGTCTGCATTTCAAAAGGTAAAACTTGACGGGATGAAGGAAAAAACCAAATCTGCATTTCACGTGTGAGAGGTTGTTTTGGCTGTAATTTATGAAAGGTGGAGGAACTTTTGTAGCTGCTTTAGGTGTCCTGCTTAAACCCTGAATTTGGGATGTGGAAGGCAGGAGAAAGAATGCCTGCAGAGAGAAGAAATTGCTGGGCTTTGTAACTGCTGCATAAGCAGGGGACGGAGGGGATGTCCAGGACAGGCTGTGAGCTCTCCCAGCCCGCTGCAGCCGCACTGCTCCATTCCGGGCGACAAAACCCCTCCGGGGATGTCACCTTGGGGCTGCTGCTGCGCTCACACAGCTCGGGAGCTCTGCAGAAGGGTCTGTACTCATCGGGCACTGCCTGGGTGCGCTTTGTGCCCGTTATCTCTGCGGCACACGCGGGGTGATTGGAGCGGGGGGTGGGTGTGGGACTGATTTCTGTGCCCCCGGGCTACAGCGATGCTCCGTGTGCCCTGTGGGGACATGGCCTGGGCTGGGAGCTGCGCTGAAGGGGGTGAAGGGTCTGGAGGGACCATAGAAGAAGTGGTTGAGGGCACTTGGCTGGTTTCACCTGCAGGAGACTATTTGGGGTCTGCAGCTTCCTCACAGAGGCAGCTCTGATCTCTGCGCTCTGGGGACAGGGCCCAGGGAAGGGCTGGAGCTGTATCAGGGGAGATTTAGGTTGGATTTAGGTTGGATATTAGGAAAAGAGGGCTGTGGGGCACTGCCCAGGCTCCCCTGGGAATGGTGCCAGCCCCGAGGCTGCCAGAGCTCCAGGAGCTTTGGGACAACGCTCTCGGGGATGCACAGGGTGGGATTATTGGGGTGTCTGCGCAGGGCCAGGAGCTGGCTCACGATCCTTGCGGATCCTCTGGAATTCCGGGCATTCCATGACGCAACAGGGAGGGCAGGGATGCTCCGGAGCGGGGCGGCTTCCGAGGGATGCGCTGCGGGGCTGCGGCGGCTGCGGCTCGCCCTTCCTGCCGTCCTGCCGCCCCTATTCCCTCCTCCTCCCGTCCCTCCTCNGAGGGACGCTGGGACGGGCACGGGGCCGCTGCATCCCGCGGGATGCGGGGGGACGGGGCGGGCGCTGCGGTTCGTGCCGCTGGTACGGTCCGTGCGCTCCTCCATTTTCCCGTTTGGATTTAAAAAAAAAAAAAAAAATGTGGATAACGGGATAACGGTGCTTCGCTGGAGGCGCCCGTCTGTTTTTTAATCGCTTTCGGGCTGTTCTGCACCGGGATTTTAGGCACGTGTGTTTATTGTAGAGGCTGCTTTCGTTCGGGTCCTCATTGCTGCGGGTGATACAAATTGTAATAGAGTATCTATTATGTATAATAGGTACGTAATAATATATAATAATATACGCAGTAATAGAAAGTAATACATAGGGAAATACATAATTTTAGATATGATTATATTTTATTTATGTATTGTTTATATCTATATTATACAGAATTGTTTGGTATTTCTTGTTCCATAATTATTGCTGGTTTTTAAATGATATTGGCCTTCCTAGTGTGCATCTGTTGTGTATGCTAAAGACAAGTCACAGGTTGGTTTGGGCTGGTAGGAACCTTAAGGATTATCTTTTCCACCCCCTGCCGTGGGCAGGGACACCTTCCACTATCCCAGGCTGCTCCAAGCCCCATCCAGCCTGGCCTTGGACACTGCCAGGGATCCAGGGGCAGCCACAGCTTCTCTGGGCACCCTGTGCCAGGGCCTGCCCACCCTCACAGGGAAGGATTTCTTCTATCCAATATCTAATAGATACTTACTCTCTTTGAGTTAAAGCCATTAAATGTGATTTTTGATGTGCAATTGGAAGAAAGCCCCCTGCTTTCTTCCTGAGGGTACAGCTGGAGCTGGGTCATGGAGGTTTTGGTTGGGTATCAGGGAAAGGTTCTTCCCCCCGGGGTGCTGGGCACTGCCCAGGCTCCCCAGGGAATGGGCACGGCCCCGAGGCTGCCGGAGCTCCGGGAGCGTTTGGACACCGCTCTGAGGCACAGGGTGAGGTTGTTGGGGGGTCTGCGCAGGGACAGGAGCTGCACTGGATGATCCTGGTGAGTCCCAGCTCAGTATCTTCTGTGACTTTTTCCAGAGGATGGAGAAATATCTTTTTCATGAGTAGGTGTGGAAAAGACCTCAGTATTTTTAAAACTCATTCCTCCTCTTTCCACCAGCCTTCTCCAGCTGCTCAATCCCTTTTGTCACATCAGAATTCTCCCTCCCTTATCTGCCCTGAGCGTGGACCTCGAGCACCAGGGATGTGAATGGAAATTCCTGCTCAGAGCAGTTAATCCCATCCCTACTTCATCTCCCCGTGTTCCCAAGGCCCATTAAAACATAATGGTTTTGTTTACCCAGCCTCCAGTCATTCCCGGGAATGCTCCAACAGGCCAAACAGGAAGGTTGGGCTTTGCAGCTGTGACTCCTCATCCCGTGAGGTCTCTCTGGTGCTCCCCAGCCCTGGGAGCGAGGCCAGCGTTGGGCAGCAGGTACCAGTGGTGCTTTGGCTGTTGCACAACTGGAAACTCCTGTAGCCCAAAGCCTGACTCAACTGCTTTTGCTGCGCTTGCCTGACTGCTCAGGAGTAGTCAGACACACATTTCATGGGAAGGCATTAGATGACGGAGGTGTAGAATAGAGTAATGTGTATTTGGAGGGGTTTAGCAACATCCACAAGTGTTTATGTGTTGTAATTTTGTTTATGTGTTGTAATTTTGTTCTGGCAGTTTGTCTTTTGCTTGTTTGAGAGTTTACTGCACAGTGTGTGAGGGAAGATGTATAAAAGAAATACTGCTGGGGAAGAAAAAAATCTTTATGGGCATGGATTCTTACTCTTGCATCCAAAAGATTTGGAAGTTTTGGTGCCAGTAAGGATGAAGTGAAGTCTGCAGAGAGGAGAGTGGAGTGGTTTTCACACAGTTCCTCTGCAGAGAAAAATCTGTCAGGAGCGAGCAGCCCCATCAGGAATCAGCTCTGCCCGCTCGGGGCTGGGATGGTGACGGAGCAAAGCCGTGCTGGGTTGTGCTGACACTGCCACAGGCTCGACCTCCTGCTCACTTTGTCTTTCTGATCCCTTCTGTCCTGCTGTTCCCAGGTCAGGATGCTGTTCCCGCTGCCCCTGCGTGCAGCCTGCAGCCTGCTGGCCTGGTTCTGCCTCTACAAGTGGTTCTGCCACCGCTACAGGCACCGCCACATCGAGTGGAGCTGCAGGCTGGTCACGCTGACCCACGGCATCCTTGCCACCTGCCTGTCTGCGTACATCGGCTTCATCGATGGCCCCTGGCCCCTGAGTCACCCAGGTGAGTGAGGAAATCGGGGATCCCACCTCCCCCAGGGGTTCTCCCACACCTCAGTCCCCAGCCCGCCTGAGGGACGATGGTTGCAGTGATATCTGAGCCCTCCGCGGTGGGAAGCCCCAGCGGAATGGAGAGCCTGGCACTGCATTTTGCTGGTGTAACGCCCCTCCCCAGCTGCACTTTGGCAGAGCGTGTGACCTTTTGTGTGGCCATTACGTGCGTGCAGCTGCTGGGCTAACAACTGTGGTATTGTGACTCGGGGGACTTCTGTGGCCGAGCTGTCGCCAGTGCGAGCCAACACCAGCCTGCCGGCGCTGCAGGTGACTGCCCCTTCCCTGTCTCACGTCCTGCTTGGTGCCCCCGTGCTTTAAAGCTCTGTTTTTCTGTTTCAGGGTCACCCAACACGACCCTTCAGGTGCACGGGCTATGCCTTAGCTTGGGCTACTTCATCTTCGACCTGTGCTGGTGCGTGTACTTCCAGACGGAGGGTGCCCTGATGCTGGCCCACCACCTGGTGAGCATCGTGGGCATCGCCGCCTCCTTGGCCCTGGGCGAGTCGGCCGCGGACGTCAACGCCGTCATCTTCGGCAGCGAGATCACCAACCCGCTGCTGCAGGCCCGCTGGTTCCTCAAGGAGCTGGGCCGCTACCACACCTTCACGGGGGACGTGGTGGATTTCCTCTTCGTGGTGCTCTTCACCGGCGTGCGCATCGGGATGGGCGCCTGGCTGATGTACTGCGAGCTGGCCTCGCCCAGGCCCCGCTGGTACATCAAGCTGGGCGGGGTCATCATGTACGTGGTGTCCTGGGTGTTCATGGTCAGCATCTGCCGCTTCGCCCGGAGGAAGACCATGAGGAAGTACCAGGCCTGGAGGAGCCGCAGGAGCCACGAGCTGTGCTTGAAAACCAACGGGCACCTCAAAAGCCTCTGAGTGGATACCGAGCAAAGATTTCCTCGAGTTCACGGGCTGGCAAGGAGGGGGATCGTGCCTGAAATGCCACTGTCGGGAGAGGAGCCAACGCACGTTAGCAATTCTGGAGCCAAATTTATCCCTGGCGTAACTCCACTGAAATCCGTGGAGCTATGCCACGGATTCACTGGATCTGCAGCGTTCGGCCTGGCAGAGGCTGGCTCGGTGTGTACGTAAGCACAGCTGAACGTCGAGAGAGAGAAGGGCTAATTTTATAGACTAAACACGACTAGTCCAGCAGGGCAGGTGTAAATAGTGATGTCTGTAGCCAACTCCTTCAGGATCTTGGAAGAGAGGAGGAGGTAACACTAGGTCTCCATGTTCAGTGTCCTGTGCGGTCTAGGCAGCTAGAGTGATCTTCATGCTGGTAGGAAGAAGCGTGTTCTAGTGTTGCATCCAAGCCGGGATTCCTGGCTCTTCCACCATCTCATTGTGTGACCTTGGGCAAGTCACACGGTTCTAACTCTGTGCCTAATTCCCCCTCTGTCACTTGGGGGCGATGGAGCTGATCCATCTGTCATGCACTTTCAGATTTTTACTCAAGAGGTGCTATATAAATGCAAAGTGATGGTTGTTATCTGCACTTGGTTCATTATCCCTATGTTTCCCTTGGGAGAAACGACTTTGGTGGTCGAGCTAGAGCGAGACTCTAGAAAAATCAGTATTTTAGGTAGGTTGTTGTTTCCTACCCTTTCCAACTCCTTTTAATAACTTATTTATTAACATATTGGTAACTTATTTTTCTGTAGTGTCCAGAAGCTCTAATCAGCACTGGCGCCATACAGGACTAGGTGCTCTGTGAACACACCCAAAGACACAGCCCCAGAAGGGAAATTTTTTCCTGATTTTTCCCTCTTCATCCCTGACTGTTAAAACTCCCCTACAAACGCTGCTTTTAGCTCCTTGGGTGACCAGCACGCTCCATTTTGAGAAGCCCCATCAGGACTTGCCAGTCAGGGGTTTTCTTGCTGATCAGCCAAGCCCTGATTTTGTCTCCAGAACACCAAAATTCCTTCTGCTGTTCCCCAAATCCAAATTGGGATTTCTGGTTGCCCAGAATCTGCCCTGTGGAAGCCACAGACTGACCTTGGCTCTCCTTCATCTGAATTGATGCTTTGACCCCTGGGCTTTGATTTCCCTCTGACTGGGTCTGAGTCACTTTATAAAAGCTAACTTTTAGAGGGTCAGAGGGATTTATTTTGCAGCTTAGTAATTAAAGAAGTGAGAGGCCCAGAATCTGGTCTTTTTTAAGCAAAAAAAAACCTGACTGGCAGAAAAATAAGCATTACTTATCTGGTCCCATTTGCAGGGAAAAAACCATGCCCAGCTGGCAGCTTCTGGAGTTTATTTCACTGCATGTTCTTAAGCTGCTCCTTTGTTGTTGCTGTGATTTTTGAGCATTTCCTTTGATCCTCCAGTGCAGCTCAGGTGCCCCTTCTGCTTGAGCCTTGCCTGCTGCAGCCAAAGACCTGAAGAACCCCCAAAAAACCCCTTCAGATGAGCCAGCTGGTCCTGGAAAGGAAACTTGACTCATTCAGCACTATCAAGCCTTGAAAGGAGACAAGAAGGGCTGGTTGGGGCTTGCTGGTTCTTTCTCCCAGCTCTGGTGCTCTGTTGAGCACACCCAGGAGCCTTTTTGCCTCAACTTAACCCACTTTGGGAAGTGGGTCCAGTCTTACCTACCTCGTGGGGTGTTTCCATTTAGCACCAAGCCACCTTTGATGAGTTCTCGGTGGTTTGTGTCACGCTGTGCTGTACAAAAGTTGCTTTGAGTGAAGCACTTCCTGCTATGAGCCATCAGCAGCGCTTTGTCACCTGAATGTGGCACTTCCCAGCATCCCAAAAGCAGGAGTGGAGGTGTTTTGCAAAGGTGCTTAAGGGCAGGACTCAAAGGGAGTGAGCTGGACACTCACGTAAAGATCAGCTGTGCTGCTGCTGCTGCTGCTTCTTCACAGCGACCCCCAAGCTGCGGACGAGGTGTCTGGTGGGTTTTCCCTAAACAGGATTGCAGGGAACCTGGAGCCACTGGGCCTGAGCAGGGAATGAGGGCTTTCAGCAGCAAGTCCTGGAGAAATGGAGGTGAAAACAGGCTGGTCATTTCTGGTGAGCTGCTGACCTGCCCCGCAGCAAGAGTTTCCAGAGCAGCCCTGGTGGTTTGGGCTCTGACCTTTGCTGAGGGTTGGGGTGCAGCTTTGTGGGGCTACAGCCCTTCCCTGGCCAGGTGGATGAGGACGGCAGTGACTGCAGGATCTGTGAAACACCTGTTTGAAGGTATTTTGAAATGTAAGGGTTGAGTGGTCCCCTGCTTTGAACTGGGGGGAAACTTGGTTGGAAGAAGGAGAGCACTGCTCAGTTCTGAGGCTTTAGAAGGTAAACAAGAAAACAAAAGGGCAGACAGGAATGGCTTTATGAGGTAGAGCAAGGCCTCACAGCCCATTTAGTGGGCTCCAGCATAGAATCACAGACCCAGAAGTACAAATTCCAAGCTGTGGAGCACAGGGTGGGACCTGTCCTCAGGCTAGTCCATAGTGGCTAGAGCAAACTGTGAGAGAAAACTGCAGAACTAGTGTGAAATAATAACTTGTGTCTGAATTACTGTGTAATAGCAACTAATGTTCCACCAGTGAATGGTGTAGATGCTTTGTATTATGTTTTGTAAAAATAAAGATTATTTAATTATATGAGGAATTGGTTTTCTCTGTTTGGGTGCTGCTCTTAAGTCGCAGGTTGCACTTGATGGTTTTGGAGGGCTTTTCCAACCTAAAAGAGTCAGTGAGTCAGTAGGATGGAGCAAAAACGTTGCCTTTGTTTTCCATGCCCTGGATGCCAAGGGAGAAGGTTCTCCTGTGTTTCCACACTGTGAGCTCGTCTCAATCATAAATGAATATTAGTGCCCAGGAAAGCCCTGCGGTGTTGTGTTGGTAAACAGCCACTCTGCTTGCTGATGGCCACAGCCAGAGCTCCAGCATGCCAGAAGTCTTGGCTTCTATAAATAGTTAAGCCAATTTAGTTGTTTGCATGTAACCCTTAAGTCCAGCTTAAAATCCTCCGGTGGGCTGGGGAGCAGCTGCTGAGCAGCGCTGAGCCCTCTGGAGATGTTGTTCTGTTTACAGAGCCCAGCCTGGGGGTGGAGGGGTCTCAGGGCCTGCAAGAATTTGTGCTGGGACTTTGTTGAACCTCTGAGGTAGTTCCAGAAGCAGGGAAGAAAGGACAGCAGAGCTCTGAAGCCTTGCTTTAGAGCTGAGTCTCCCAGGAATGACAAAATCTGGCATTGTCAGTGGTCAGATGTGCTTTGTCTGTAAAAAAGTGAAATCTGCCCCTCTACACCCAATTAATTTCATTTTTTATCATCCTATTATTTCTTTACAGGCAACCCTGCTGCCTGCCTTTTGCTTCTCCTGCTGGCCCTGCAGTCGAGCTTTGTAAAATTAACCTCCCCTTTCAGTCCTCTGCCCTCTCTTTGTAGCTGAACTCCTTATTTTTACTTGAAAAAAAATTGCAATTTTTTGATATTCAAGGCTTTATTCCCTTGCAGCAATAGTCCAGGCACCGATGTTAAAGCAGCATTTTAAGTCTTTGAAATCTGCTATTACATTAATGCCACGGGGTCTGCCACGTCCAAAGAAATCAGTGCCCTGTTTGCCTCAAGTTCCGGGGCAGTTTGGCAGCTGGTAAGTTGGCAATATAAGGGACCTTTAGAAAATGATTTTAAGAAGGAACAGAACAGATCGAGGTACACGGAAAAAGCTTTTGAAAAGCAATAATGGCAGCTTTTCAGCAGTGCTTGTGTTGTTTGAACTGTGCGTTGTCTCAGAAGGTTAAGATGCGTTCAGTGCCACAATCCTCAAATGTGAAGAGAAATTATATCCTCCATTTCTTCAGATTTTACTCCAGTAACCAACACCTCTCACGTTTTAACCCCCCCTCCAGCCAGGGGATGGAGAAAGAGAAGGAAACTCAGGGCACAGTGTCCAGCAGCTTCATCTGTCCTTACAAAGGTTGCTGCTTTAATTCTGCTGATATGGAAAGAAAGCTTAGTGCTATAAAAATGCTGACCGCCCTGTGGATTATCCAGGTTTAGGGACTGTAATAAGCTGTCAGTGTAGAAGCTCTGACAGATTAGGCTCTCTGTGTCTCAAAATCAGCAGAGCATTTGCGTCCCAAGTGGCCTGAAAGCACAGACCAACCCTGGCTGCATTTCCAGCATTTCCAGGTGCAGGACAACCTGCAAGGAGCAAATCTGGTGCCCATTTTAAGGCGTGAGATGAAAAAAGGCTTGGAAATTGCACAGAAACATGGAGCACAGCACAAATTTATTTGTGTTTTCTGGGATTACGTCCTCTCTGTTCCTCAGGAGCCACAAATTTCTAGGCACGTTTGGGAAATGAACTTGGGAATTGTTTCCCCTGTGCTTTTCCCCTCCAGCTGTGCAAGGTGTAAAGGTTTTCCTGTTGGCTCCCAAAAGCAGCAGAAGAACAGGAGCTGGCTGAGCAATTTATGGTGAGTGTAAATGACAGTTCAAAATACCAGGGCATTTTATCATTGGCTTCAAATTGATTACTTGTAAGGAGCAAAAGAATCTTTATGCACTTGATTTTTGTGGTGGAGCTCAGTAAAACTCAGCTGATTGTCCCATCCGAAACACAAACTGAATTTTTTCTGAAAGAAAACTGGTTCCAGGCACTGTTTATCCACACTTAAAATCTTGAAGCATCACCTTTTGCTGATTTTTATTTCCCGTTTATGCTGGGCCCACAGCGGTGCAAACCCCCTGGGAGCATTCCCAGAGCTCCACAATCCCAAAGCGCTCGGAAATGCTCCTTTTCCCAAGTTCCTCACCTTTTACCTGCCCGGGAGCTCAGGTTAGAGAAGCCGTTCGAGGCTTTCCCAGCAGATGGCAACAGCTCCTCGGTGCGAGGCTGGGAAAGGAGGATTTGGCAAAAGGATCCTCGATAAACACTTTCTCCATGAATTTGCTTTTACAGGAGCCTATAAGGCACCTCCAAGGATCTGGCCTTTATTTCAAGGCAAAATAAGAAGTTTTACTCCATAGGAATTAACCTTCTCCGCTTCAGGGTCCTGCTTAGCTCTGCTCTGGACTGAAAAAACAGATTGAGGAGGTTAATTAGAGAATCGCAGAATGGTTTGGGTTGGAAAGGACCTTAAAGGTCATCTTGCTCCAACCCCCCTGCCATGGGATGGTTCTGTATGTAAATTCAGGCGAAGTAACAACTTCAGAGCTACCCCAAAAAAAAAAAAATCTATTTTAATTGGCACAGCATAATTGCTTATTGATTTCCCCACCCCATATTTCAGATTGTAAGACAGAATTCTCATAATTAGGCATCTATCTTCATCTAAGTATGCAGTCAGCTCCCACCAAAAAAAAAAAAAAATCAGCATTTGTAGAAAAGAGAAGCAGTTACACTTTCAGAATCAATGTCTCAGGATTTCCTCCAGCTAATTGTTCTCGTTATGTTGTCATGCACAATAAAATATAATTAAAGTAATAAAAAAGCGTCGAGGCCTAATATTCAAATGGTGGGCCTGCCATGAATCAGATCTCCCAGGAGCTTTCCCTTCTCCGGGCACAGTACTCGATGTTCCCAAAGTTAAAAGCAGGGAGGGATTTATTGCAGGGGAGATGCAATAAAGAGATATATAATAAATAAATATAGATAAATGGAGGCATTCAGTCACTTCATCACCACTGATGACTGTATTGCACACAGCTGCAGACGGAGAGGCAGACGTGGCTGCTTGTCTTGCACTCCCACACTTTTTTTTTTTCCCCAAGCCTCTATTTTCCCCAAAAGGAAACCAAAAAAGGAAGTATAAATGTCCTGCGTATATACGTGAAGTATCATGTAGAAAATGATTTCATCCCACGCTTCCCCTCTTTGCTCTGAACTTCATCAAAACAACAAATTCTTCAGGCTCTCAGACAGGCTGCTGGCTTCCTGATCCACGCTCGCTTCGCTCCGAGCAGGGAAAAGCTCCGTGTTCCAGAGCGGCAGCGGCCTGGATGTAGCTTCAGGCAAGGTATGGTCCCGTGTGCCGAGCGAGGGATCTGCTCCTGGGCTTCCAGAGCCTGTTTTCCAGCCTCTTTCCAAGTCCAGTGTACCGGCTTTGAAGTATATCCCGGCAAGATTAATTAAAGGGAAGAAGCGTGGTGTCCTAGATGATTTGGATTAGCTAATAAGGTTATTTTAGTCTGCTGGCATTTGGTAGGGAAGGCTGATGTTCCACAAGTTCCTTTGTGCAGAGGGGGCAGGAATTACTGGCAGTGGAGACATCCTGCTTTTCATTCCACATCTGTGCTGCTCACGAGCTTTAATTTCTGGAGCAGTAGCACGGAAGTTTCCTGAAGTTCTGAGACAGAGATGTTATTTCCAGGTGTTTGGGAACAAGTCGCTTGTAGTGCCAGGGCAAGGGGGAATGGCTTCACACTGCCAGGGAGTAGGTTTAGGTGGGATATTAGGAAAGAATTGTTCCTTGTGAGGGCGGGCAGGCCCTGGCACAGGGTGCCCAGAGCAGCTGTGGCTGCCCCTGGATCCCTGGAAGTGTCCAAGGCCAGGCTGGAGCAGCCTGGGATAGCGGAAGGTGCCCCTGCCCATGGCAGGGGGTTGGAACAAAATCATCTTTAAGGTCCCTCCCAACCCAAACCGTTCTGGGATTCTGTGTAGATTCGAGACAGGCATTTCTCTCTAGGACTGTGTCGTACGTGGCGTAAAGGGCAGGGAGTTACAGCAAGGATGTGTTTGTGTTGCGGCTGCGGCTGAGGAGAGGGAAATCCACACCTGCTGAAATTTAAATGCCCAAACACCCTGTGTCGCTCATCTTTTCGTGCTGGGGGTTTCGAAGGAGAGCAGGAACAGGCCCTTGGCCTCAGTGTTCCTGGAATGTACGTGCACGGAGGGATCAGTTATTGGATTTATGTTGCCCTTAACCTGTGAGAAAAATTCCCGATGAAACGCGTGTGGGAAACGCAGGGAACGCGAGACTGGACAAGGGAGCCAGGAGAGGCCTGGGAGCAAACAGCACAGCCGGGGACTGCCTGAGGCTCCGGCGCTGCACAGCTCCTGCCACTTCTACTCCTTTCATTCGCTGTTTATTTATTTTCTTTCTGCTCTAAGTTTCGTCGGTGTCATATTTTCCATGGAGATGGAAGCGCGGGCGCTCCCTGCCCTCAGCGCCGGTGACACGGCAAGGCCGGGCAATGGGTGGCTGGGGATGGGGAAGGGAGAAGGGAAAAAGGGAAACCTCTTCGGGTTAGGGATGCAAGGCGAGGGAAAGCTCTTCGGCAGCGACACAGCGTGAGGGAGGAGCGGCTGCGACCGAGCGGAGACGGGAAGAGAAGGAAACACCCCGCGGGTCTGGAAAAGGCTTCCCGAAGGGAAAAGGCCTCGGCAGGGACCGGGGGAGGGGCTGCGAGGGAGGAGGAGGAGAAGGGGGGGGCAGAGAAGGAGGAGGGGGAGAAGGAGGAGAAAGAGGAGAAGGAAAAAGAGAGGGAGGAGGAAGAGGAGGAAGAGGAGGGCGCCCGGCGGAGGGATCCGGCGGCGGGGCGGGGCGGCCGGAGGTACGAGCCCCCNGGGGATGGGCCCGGCCGCGGGCGGGGAGCGCCGCCCGCCCCCCGAGCGCCGCAGCCCCTGAGCCCCGGCGGGGACGGGCCCGGGTCCCCGGGCGCGCCGGGGAGGATCGGCCGCTTCTTGGGAAGGTTTTCTTCTTTTCCCCGAGTCCACCGAGCTTGGTTTGTTACTTCTTTTTTTTTTTGTTGTTGTTGGAGTTTTTTCTTGTTGGAGTTTTTTCCTTTATCCCCCCACGCCCCACCTCCGTGGTTTGGATATTCTGGGTGACTGCAAGAAGAGTTTTGGAGTTGTTTTGGATTGGGTTTGGTTTGATTTTTTTTTTTGTTCCCTTCTCCTGCCCTTGAACTGAGTTTGTCCTCTGTGCATGCCTCTTCTGGAGCAAGGCTGGATCCTGAACCTCGGTGCGTGTGAGGGGCAAAGCCTCGTTCATATTCCTGCAAGAATAGTAAAATGTAAATTGGATAATACGACTTCTTGCCAAAGGCTCCAATGAGTGGCACACAGTCCACAATCACGGACAGGTCAGTATAAAATGAGATTTCTTAATTTTTTTTTTTCTTTTTTTGAGATACTCGCGAAACTCATGTACTTTGCTTCCTGACTTCAGTGACAGACGGGATCAGAAAAGCAGGATTAAATCAGAGTTTCTGGGAACCAAGGGTGTCTTGACTGTCAAAGCGAGTGGGTTAACTTTTAAACCGGAGTATTTCAAGTCCAACGGCTTTCAAGCCTGCCAGGCTGACTTTGTAGGAACCAGGAGTGGTAATTCAGCTCCCAGAATGGGCTGGTGCTGCGAGGAACACTGAAAGCAAGTGTTCCTGCGAGAAGTTTAAGCAGGAGAAGCCACCAGAATTTGGGATACAGCTCAAGCCTGAACTCAGAGACCGTGTTGAGGATGCACTTGGGTCTCCTTGGGTCAAGTACTGCAGAGAGGTCACTCCAGGTGAGGGCAGGAGGGATAGTTGACAAGCAGGAATGTCTGCTGGTGTCTACCTTAGCAGTACCCTGGCTTTAGATACCTGCTCAGGCCTCTGGGCTGCTCTGCAGGTGCCTCTCATTATGTTTGGAGTTCTCTTGTTTATGCTGGGATGTTTCAGAGGAAGGGAAAAAAAAAAGTGACAAAAAAGAAGCCAAGTAGGAAACCACTTGCTTTTGAAACAAGCAAGTGGAATGAGTGTCGTCAGTTTTTTTTTTCTTTTTTGATGAGAAGGAAAGATACATTTTTTTTGACACTGTATGCTAAAAAACATTTCATGTATTTTATTGTATCTTTATCGTGTTTTCTCTGGTGGTTAAGGTTTGAATGTGTGTGGCAAAGGCCTCGCTTTGGCCTTTCATGACCAAGCAGTTCTGGCACAGCAGCGAAGCTGGGGCTGGGACAGAGCAATGATGCTTTTGGGTGCCCGAGCTCACCAGTTTTGGGCTCCAGGTGTGGGCAGGAAAGAGACTGAGCGTGGTTCTCACTTAAACCCAGGCCTTTTCGTGACTCCTCACAGACAGCACAGTCCAAAGGGCTCTGGGACAGCTCAGGCTTGTGTACAGTCTGTGTTTACAACTGTTCGCAGAGTATTAAATCTTGGCAATTAATTGTGTAGTTTGTACTAGCAGAATTTTTTTCTTTTGCAGCGCATGAATGATTCTTGAGTTGCAGGATGTTTTTCTCTGTACCAGGCAAGGCAATGACAGTAAAAAGGCATTTCAGTGGATTTGTGAGGATTTTGTTACGTACTTAAGGCCATATGTCTTGTGGCAGTTGCATGATATCAGAAAGAACGACAGGATTTTCATACCAAGAAGCAGCTGAGTGATGCATGGAAAGGAAAAGCACAAGAACAGGGAATTTAATTTACTTGTTAGTAAAACAAAATACTTTCCATTATTGAATTGGAGCGGCCAAATTGAAAATGCAGCGGAGACAAAAAAATGTCTCATTTCCTTTTGCTCTCAGTCATGTCAGGAGGATGTTTCTGTTTGGTGTTCCATTAAGGTTTTGGATCAAAAGGCTTTTAATGTCAGGTGAGGAGCTCTCTCCACAATCCAGGCAGTTGGATTTCTGGGATGGCTGGGGGAATGTAGGGGAACTGGATCTCTTTTTGTCACTATTTTTCACCTCTGGCCTGAAGCAGTCCCAGCTCTGGGGTACAAAGTCATGGTCATGGTTCAGCCTGGAGAAGAGAAGCTTTGGGGTGACCTAATTGTGTCCTGCCAGGACCTGAAGGAGCCTACAAGGAAGATGGAGAGAGGCTGTTTAAAAATGCCTGGAGTGCCAGGACAAGGGGGAATGGCTTCAAACTCAGAGAGTAGGGTTAGATGGGATATTAGGGAAAAATTGTTCCCTGTGAGGGTGGGGAGGCCCTGGCACAGGGTGCCCACAGGAGCTGTGGCTGCCCCTGGATCCCTGGAAGTGTCCAAGGCCAAGTTGGAGCAGCCTGGGACAGTGGAAGGTGTCCCCTGCCCGTGGCAGGGCGATGGGAGTGAGATGATCTTTAAGGTCCCTCCCACCCCAACCATTCTGGGATTCTCTGATGATTCTGTGATTTATTTCCTGTCTCAACCTTTCAGCAGAACCCCAGACGTGGTGGTGGTGTTTGTTCCCATCATGTGGCTCTCTGCCACTCCTTTTTAGCCCCAGCATCGTGCAGGATTTGTAGGGGATGGTTTTTGATCGCTCTTGTCCCTGCAGTCCATTTCCCTTTTCCCTTTAGGCCCAGGCAGCCTCTGTGTTGCCTCTTTCACTGTGGCTCTTAAGCTTGGAATGTAAAGCAGGTGCAATATAAATAATGTTGATGCTTCCACTGTCATTAGATCTACGTGGTATAAATCATCTGACATGTTCAATTCTCTTTGTGTTTGTCAGTCACCTTCCTTGGTGGGATTGAGATGGGAATTGCCTTAAACCAGGAAAACCCAGCTTGCGTCTGTGCCAGATGGTATTAGGAATATAATAGGGTAGCTTGGGCCTGGATTTTTCTTCATATTAGCTTTACATATTTGCATTTTGCATATGTAGAGCTGCCTAAATCCATGTTACAGACAGCAGATACTTCCTTTGGTATCCCTTCAGTTTAAGGTGGTAATGATTTGACAGCTGTCATGTTTCCCTTGTCCAGGTTGCCCTTGTCTCATCCTTGACATGTTTTATATCTCTTGTTTTTGTTGATGATGTCATGATTACCATGAAATATATAAATTAGGAGTGTATGAATGGCCATTTCTAGTGCTGTTCTGTAGCCAGGATGATAAATGATGTTTTTATTAAGTCCCCTCCTTTTTTTTTTTTCCCCCCTTCTTTTATTTTTGTTCTCTTTCCCATGAAAGTTGAATGGGTTTTAGTGTCTGGCACTGCTGAAACACAGGCCAGTTCATAGCTGATGTGTTTGGGCTCACTCTCTCTGTGGACTAAACCCTAACCCAGTTAATTTTGGTAATGGTTATGCTCGGATTCTGTTATCAGAACTCCCGAAGCAGCATCGTTTTCTGGTGTCTTTTTCTTCAAGTGCCTTCGGTCTGGAGGGAAGTGAGTGCCTGGGGGAGTGGGGGAATACCAGGCATTAAACAAAAAAGGCAGAACAGATGTTAAGGCTCCTGAGAGCGTAATGGCTGTCCAGAGTTCCTGGAGGAGCTCCTGGCACACACTGCTCCCCATCAGCATTTGGGGGAGCCCCTGAAGGGTGCAGGCAGACAGAAAATTATCTCCTGACATAGCAGTTGAGGCTTAGAAACACATCAGCAAAACGTTGTCCAGGATAGCTGTGGTGCCTTGCACGGCTGCTGATGGTTTGAGGGAGTTAAACACTGACTTTAACTTCCCCTTCTTTCCCTCAGGATGTTCTTTTACTTTGTCAGCTGCTTTTTTTCCATAGTCCCGGTGCCCATCGGACCGTATCAACCTCTTCATCTCCAGCCTTATTGCTCTGCTCCTTTATGTTTGTAAACATTTACACCCTCTTAATTTAATCCTCTCTTAGCTACGCTGTATTTGTTCAGAGGCCTCCGAAGGTGGCATTTATCTTGCTGAGCTTAGTAAGTCTTTGAGGTAGACATCCCTGAGCTGCTCATCTGGCTTGACTTGATCGTTAGTGGAAGGAAATCTGCACATCGAGGGGACCCTTCTTATCCTAAAGGTATCTCAAATCAGTCAGGTGACTGAGCTTCATCCAGCTCTGGATTTAGGTGAGATTTGCCATATCTTTAGCCTGAAAAAAATCTATTTTTGGCTACTCGCTGGCGCTCGGTTGGATTTTTGTTGCTGGGTGCTGTTTTTGGCGGGGGGATAGCGGACTTTGAGGCCCATCTGCGACCAGCTGAAGGGTGGGTAGCGGGTGCCTGGGCAGGGTTTGTCGGAGGAGTTTTCCTGTTCCTGCTGGAGCGTGCCCACATTCCCTGCCTCTGGAGCTCTCCTGGCCGGACACCGGCCGGCTCTGGGCGTTGCTCTGTGCTGTGCGTGGCTGGCCACACATGGCCGGGCGAGATAAGGGCTTTATTCTTCCCAAGGCCACGCTGGGGCCGGGCTGAAATTCGGCCATTTCCAGCCTCTGCTTGGCCACCGAAGGCCGGGCCGAGCTCGGCTGTATCCTGTTATGACACTAAAGAAACATTTGTGTGCCATTAATTTTTTTTCACTCTCGGAGTTAACTGTATTTTTCTTCCTGTCACCGTTCCAAACACACTTCAGGGTTGAGCAATTGCACGGCTGCAGGACTCGCTTTATGTTTCTCTCTGTTTATTAAAGGCCAGTAAAAGAAAGGAGGCTCTTGCTTTCGCAGGACCTCGCTGAGGAACTGGTGACTCTTCTCTGCAGTTGCTTGCAAATGAGTTTTATTTATAACCGTGCTGTAGTTTCTGTTGCTATGATTGGAAAACAGCAGAGGTAGAATTTACACATAATTACCCTTGAGAAGTTTTAATTGGTGATTTGCTCCTGACTTGGTATTAAAATAGACTCTAATTGTTTCTTATCTGCTTTAGATGCACTTTCCCTGTCTTTGGCTCTTTGGAAGTCCCTGTAGTAACTGGGAATTCTTTGACTGTATGGTGGGGAAAAAGGGTTTTATTTCTTCCAGCAGGGTAAGAACTGCATGGGAAGTCACACCTTACTGTTACTGAGTAGTTAGATGTCATTATCATGCATTTTTTTAATTAGTAGAGTTTGTAAAATCCAGTCTTTATGGGCTGCAGCATGACATCTAAGGACTAAAAAGAATAATAGCCTTTGAGCGGGGCTTTCCATCGTTGTGCTTTCACTATGTTTGGAAATTAGCAGTTGACAGAGTCTGTGCATAAATTCATGTTTTATTTTGCTGTTCTTGAGGCTGGCAGAAGAGAGGACTGTCTGGGGTGTTTACTGCTGGCTGGGACACAAATGCTACCACTTCATGCTGCATAGTTTATTAGGGCTTTTACTGGAGACAGGAGCTGAGGTGAGCTTGATTTTCTAGTTTTGAGTAGAGCTGTGGGCGTTGTGATTATTTGGGTGGAGGCAGGAATGATATTTCATCTGTGAGCCCAATTGTATAATTCTCCCTGTGCACAGAACTCCTGTTAATGGCATTTTAACATTTCAAATGGATGGGTTAGGAAGGGTACCGGGATGTTGGCTCCTTCAGTTTTTGATTTTCAAAATTCTGGTCCACATCTACAGGAATTTAGCAGCAAAAAAAAAAAAAAAAAATCAGTGCTGCCCCAGATGCTTGAGAAGGAAAGTGCAGCTTGCCCTTGGAGCAGGAGTTTGCTGAGGTCACTGGTGGGATTTGTTCATTGGTGTCCTTTGACTTCCATGACCCGTGTGGGAGGAGAGTTCCTTGGTCCTGGAGGGTGACAGCGGTGACCACAGTCCTCCTGCTGGAAATCAAAGAGTCTTCTGTTCACTCTCCCAACCGGTCTGGACCATGCTGTAAAAGTGATGATTTTGTAGAAGAGGTGATTTTGCAGAAATAGTGATTAGTGTGGAAGTGGTGATTTATTGTAGAAGTAGTGATTTGGGCATTGGAGATTTTGGCAGTTCATCCTAAGGCTGTACCGATGAATTAGCCTGGGGAAGGTGGTGCAGATACCAGTTATTTTCCATATTTCATGATTATACACCAGGATTATTTGGTCATTTCCTGACATGGGGTCTCCCAGTGAATTTGTGTCTAAGGAATTTGAGTGGCTTCAGTGACTGCTTCTGTTTTCCCAATAAGCTTTGGAGTCCAACCAGCAGGATTTTTGACATGAACTGTTGTTTTCCCATTTTCCCCACGGTGTTTTGAGCAGCATCCCTTACCTCTGATGGTTATAATTGTCACCCCCACCTGGCCAGCCCTGTGCTGTAGTTTGCAGTTATGCAGAGTGTCCCAGGGAGGAGCAGTGTTTGCTTTGGTCTGGAGACTGAATTCTCCACTCCACCTCGAGGTGGTCCTTTGGGTCACCAGGGAGGTATGTTGGCTGTGCTGCTCGAGAGATAAGCTCAGCCTCTTGCCTCAAGGCTTTATCCTCCAGGTTTCTCCTTGAATACCTCTTCCTTCCCTCTGAAAATTAGCAGTTGGAGACTTACTAATGAATCCCATTTGTATTATCCTCGAGTTTCTAGTGGATGAGTTGCTGTAAAAATGCTTCTTGTAGCATTCCAGATACTCCTCTGCCTAAGCACTCCCCCTGATATTTTATCTGCTTTGAGATAAGTAGATTTTCCAGTGTAAGAGATGTCAATAGCACTAAGAGAAAATAGACTTAAATGCATATTTTCGGGTAGGTGATGCTGTGTTCTGTGGCCCTGCTCTGGATAATTATTAGGTTTTAAGAATAAAAGTCTTAGTTCATGTCTCAGCTTGATTAAACTAAGGGTCAGGATCCTGGATGTTGGTAATATCTCAACATCAGAAGAGAGGGCTTAAAATAAGGACAGGAGAAGCAGCAGCAAGGGAATTAGTAAAATGAAGAGGAATGTAAAACGTGCAGTGTTTGATTAAGTAAAAGGGATAAAATACAAGGCAGGATACATACAAAATAATAACAGCACACTTAGAAAAAGACAGGAAGAAGCAACGTTTACTCCTTTTTCTTTGAAAAGAAAACATGTAAAAATAAATACATTAAAAATGACAGGAAAAAACAGTGTCCTTATGTTTCAAATGTAAGCAGAAGTATAAATAGTAAAAGCCAAACAAACAGCGTTCAGCCTGTGACATTCACAAATCGTCTCCGATGCTTTGTTATCACCCTGCATCCTTTCCTTGAGGATTTTCAGTGTTGTGTCTGTTTGACTTCTGAGGCCCATGGGCAGGAACCCTTTCTTGCAGAGCCTGGTGGTAAATAAGAAACATTGCTGTTTACATTTGCTGGCAAACACTTAAATGCGATCCTGCGGGGCTATTTTAAGCTCTGTTTTGACAACTCTGAAAGGTCCAGGCTGGGATGTTGGGTGGCAAAGGCGCTCCGTGGAATTGCTCTGGCACTGGGAAAGCAGATGAGAGGAGCCCTTCCTGAGGTGGAAAAGATCGCAGCGCAGGTTTCTGTGCTTGGAATAATTGTGGCGTGATCTGTCTGGATCATTGTCCTGTTAGTCCCCGGGATGCTGTCAGATGTCCTGCTGCAGCCAGGCCGTGTTCCTGGCAGGAGGGGCACGGTCACAAGTGTGCGCTGGCCTGGATGTGGCACTCGGGGCTCAGTTCTTCCAAAAAATAAACCTTTTATGGGCAGGGAGCAGGGCTGTGTAAAAGTTGAACTGTGTGAATTAAGCAGCAGGGCCTCTCGTGGTGGTACAGAGAAGCTGAACTGTTGGTGCTAAAAAAGTAAGAGAGAATCTCCAGGTTCTGGCAGCTCTTGGTTGCTCTCAGTTGGCACAAGAATTGTGGCTGCAAGGGCAAGACTCGAACTAGTTTTACTCCTGAGCACTTGAAATACGTATTGGAAATCTTCAGGGGTATTGGTGGAAATCTTAACTTTATTCAGGTGCTGTTCCTTATTTTAATCTGTGAGTAGCAGCACAACTTACTCTTGTTTGTGTGAGAAGCTGATCCTGAATTTATTTGCAGGCTGTGCATCCTGGTTTGTGGTATCACATGCAGTTGTTGTACCAAGGGCTTGGGTGACTTCCTAAGTGGAATCAGTAACCTAAGAAGAGTTAAATACTCTTTTTTGGAGTCCTGAGTGAGTTGGAGTGGGGTTGGAGAGCTGAGGTGGGACCTGGATTGACCTGAGCAAGCGTTTCCCAGTGTGGAGGAAAAGCCCCGTGTGTTTAATAAAGCACCAGACTGATGTGAGACAGGCACAGGACTGGGAGTCCACCACTCCCATAAACATACAAGCTTCAACCTGCAGGCTCACCTGAAGCATCTGATGGCTGCTTGAAAGTCTTTTTTAGCCTGTTATGATAGTGGCTGTTGGTGCAGCTTCTTGGCAGCACTTCAGACAAGGCGTCTCCTCTCAGTGCTCCGTGCCACAGAGGCACCGCTGCCTTTCTGCTGTGCCCCGATGCAAAAGAGGGTTCTGCCGAGATCAAAGCTGCCAGAAAAGTGATGGAAAAGGTGGAAAAGAAGAGAATTAAAAGAGGGAAGCCATAATGAGCGAGCAGAGAAAGGAAATAGGAAAAAGCTGCAGTGCAAGACAGGAGAAATCAATAGGAAGTGAGTGAGAGGGAGAGAAATGGGAGAGCTGGTGGCAGCTGCCAGATAGGAGAGAGGTTTCCTGCCTGCCCCGTGCTCTGGAGGCACATGTCAGCCCTCGGGGGCCCGGACCTGCTGCTGCAAGGCAGAAAGCCCTGACAAGGCTGAGTGTGCTGTGCAGGACTGAAGGAACACGTTCGGTGTCTGGCTCCTGAGGAGGCTGCTCTGAGTGACAGCAGGTCTCATGTGACGGTGTTTGAGCCGTGATGGTAATAATTCCTGTTCTCCTCTTAAGTGCCTTTCAAAGCTGGTGCTTGCAAGCAAGAAAACAACGTGGTTTTCTGCTCTGTGTCGACAGGATTTTTTTTCCACTTTTGAAAAATTATAATTTTTGTGATGTCCTAAATTAGGCAGTGACCTCAGCCAAGAGTGAGCTGCTGGTCTGGGGATTTAAAAGAGCGATTTTGCCTCTATCCCGGCCGGGGTGGCAGCATCAGCTCTGGCAAATATCCAGGGAGAACTGCAATAGAAGAGAGCAAATCTGTATCATGTGGGACTTCCTAAACGTAAAGATGGGGGGGGGAATCCTCGTATTGCCACAGATAAAAGAGATCTCCTGGTGCTGAAGTGCAGCTCTCCAGCTGGCAATTTGTTCCTGCAGCCTGCTGGGAGGCACCAAATGATAGGTTGTGGTTTGCCCTGCGCAGGCCCTGCGGTCTGGGGAGCGGAAGTGGTTCCTGTGGGCGCAGATCTGATCTGAGCAAACTCAACACCCTCGGTCGCTCTGGGGATCCTGCACGGAGAGCCCTCTGCAATTGTTGTGGGATTTGCTTTGTTGGGAGGATGTGTCAAAGTCTGTAGGGCGCCCAAACGAGCACCTGTGCAGGTGCTGCTCTGCCCCGAACCATCAGCAGCAAAAGCAAGAACCTTGCAATAATTTGGAAATAATGATCTGAAAGAGCAAAGCTTTCTAGATCGTTATTCCCTAGGTATATCTGGAATATCTACCTGGCTATCTAGATCTCTAGAGCACAGGTTTAGTGCTGGGTAATTTGCTGTAAGAGTTTGATAATACTTGGAATTGGTTTGCCAAGCAGAGCAGCCCCTTGGAGTACAACTGAAATCCCCAAGTTTTACACTCAGATAGGTCACTCACGTTATGGAGATTGCTGTGAGAATGAAGTACTTAGGGAAAAAGGGGGGGAAAAAAAAGGCAAGCACATGTTTCTTCCAGTCTGGAAAGATGTAGGAATGTTGGTGCTGGCTGTAAATGCTGCAGTGGTGTTTACTTTGGATGTTAACCAGTGCAACTTCAGCTGTATGTATGGCACGGCAAACCCTGACCTCCTCTCCCTTTCCCTTTTAGCAGGCTCATTATCAGCTTTCACACTCATCAGTGACACTCTAGCAGTGTTTTTTGGTGCCTGCACCTGCTCACCCCGTGCCTTGGCCTCCCCTCTGTCGCTGGGGCACCCGGCCCTGGTAATCCAGGCACAATCCCAGGTTTCGGCCAGGAAAACCCTTCTTTCCTGGCGGGGTGGATGTGATTGCCTGGCTGGGAGGTCAGCAGGGCTCCGGCTGCAGGGGACAGTCCCTGGGTGCTGCTCTGGCATTCTGGAGGAGGCTCTTCCCTCTCCCGAGTCAGGCAGAAGCAGATAATTAAACTTAGCTGGGAGGGGGAGAGGAAACAGCTTCGCAACAGGCTTGGGTTTTGGGCTGCCTGCAAAACTCTAAATCCTTTCCCTGGAATTCAGCCAGATGAAAAGAACCTGTCCCTTCCCACTCCTTTTTTTTTTTTTTAATTAATATCTGTTTTTTTAGTCATCCTGGCCCTGCAGCTCCTGGGAGGCAGCTCTGCTGAGCCTCCTTGCTGGCTGCAATGACAGGAACATCACAGCAACTCAGAATGTGCTGAGAATTTTGCTCCATCTGTCGCTCTCCACATACAGAGAAAATGGCTCCTTCAGAACTCTAAAATTGATTCTTGGAATACTGATGGGATTTGATCAGCAAATGTCTTGAGAAACTTGAAGTTGACACTTAAAATAAGTTGATTTCTCTGGTTTTTTTTTATTGGGGAATCTGGCTGTGTTCTGGCCCTGGTAATCCAGGCACAATCCCTGGGAATGTATATATAATTTTGGGGAGTATATTCCCCCAGAATAAATGTTCCTATAAAGTATATATAGGGATTTAGGGTTTTCCTTTTTTTTTTTAATTAAATGCCTTTTAGATCAAAAAGCTGGCCCCGAAAGAGCATTTCAAAGAGGGGAAAAAATAACAAAGAACATGCAAATAACGAGGTGGGGTTTGTTGTTCTTTTTTTTTCTTTTTGTCAAATAGAAAAGGTAGTTTGTAATTGGTTGTGGGGATGAGCACAAAGGGACTCTGGACACTTCAAACAAGGACTGTGACTTGTTTATTTAAATTGTAAATTTAAATGTGAAATCTCTTCATCTTCTCTGAGTCGTATTTGGATCACTTTGCCGTGGCAGTAAATCAGAATAAATGTAAAATACAGTGATGAGCTGTATGGCAATGAGGAACCTACTTAAATATCTGGGACCCCACCATGGGAAGCTCGTTCCCTGTGGGATTTTAGGGGATGTTCTCTCAGTTGTGCTGAGGTTGGGGGCAGCATTCCTGGATCTGTTTCCCAGTGGCAGCCAGTTCCACGATGATGTGCAGGGAGAATTGCCCAGTAGCAAATGAATTCTGTCTTGTGGGATCGGGAGCCGCCTGGGCTCCCCCCACCTCTCTCTTTTCCATCACGTGGAGATGTTTGCTTTAGATTAAAGCACCTCTCTGGCATCCTGGTGGTTTCCCTGCTGCAGAAAAGACCTTGGGAGGAGTTGTCTTACTGCACTGAGGGAAAACTGCATTTCCCTTTGCTTTAATGCACTCAGCTCTGACATTCTGCTGCTGACCAAGCTTCATTTTTACATCTGCGGGTTTCTTGCATTTGTGGTAGCGTGGATCATCTCAATTCCTTAAGCTCTGCTGTTGCTCTGGTGATAACACAACATTTTGTTAGTCCTGGGAGGTGTTTGACCCGTGGACAACTGATGGGTGATGAGTGCATTCGGCTCATACAGAGGAAATTGGAAAGGAAGGGCTGTTTTGGCATTTGGAGTTTGCCAGGAGAGCAGGGAGAGAGCTGTGGTTTCTTTCAGGCATGGGTGACTCTGACCTAGCTGATAACAGCCAGCATTTTCGAGTTTCTGTGGGCAAACTGTGTGCATGCTCTGCTTCCGTAGAAATAGTAGCACTTCATGTTGTACATTTGATGGTCCGTTTTACCTGGAAAGCAGTCACTGGGTTAAAATTTGCCTGATTGCTGCCCTGCTGCCCCTCCAGAGAAGGAGGAAGCAGCTCGTGTGCAGCACAGTACAAATACACGATGAGTAAACACTCCCAAACCCAGATGAATCAGGTGCCAGGCCCCGCCGAGGAGGTGCAGGGAGCTGCGGGAGCGTTCCTGCTCCGCCGTCTCAGACCACAGGCAGCAGCAGGGCTGGAGTTAAACCAGTGAAGCTTCCTGGCAAGGGCTGAGACCTTCCTTCCCTCCCCGTGTGTGCCTTTGGTGCTGGGCTTCAGGGCAAGGGGGAGATGGAGAGCCCTGGAAAAGGCTGGTGCTTATCCACTGGCTGCGGGCACAGGAGGAATTGTCGATGGCACAGAGTCAGAAATAAAGCGAATTTTGGGAGGGATCAGCTGGTGTTTGGCTCATCGACAGTGTCTGGAAACACTGGGAACTCTAAATTTGAGCAGGGGGAGGACAAAAGTGCGTTTTAGTGCATTAAAAAAATGGATTTCTGCCTTTTCAGAGGCCAGGGCTGTGAGTACAGGTATTGCTACCCAGCATTTTTACTTGGGTTTTTCTTCCCTGCTTTTTAAATTTGGGACTGTAAGGCTGCAGGTGTGGGATAGAATAATGATAAAGCCAGTCCTGACTTGCTTATGGGGTCAACATTTTGATGTTGGTCATGTCCTTGAGTCAGTCTATGTTTTGTACTGTAAAACCAGGGTGGGACGAAGTTTATGGTGAATTAAAAAGGACCTGCAAAATTCTTTGGAAAGAATAAATGAAGCTCTGCCCCTCCCTCGCTGGTTCTCGATGAATAGCGAGCAGTTCGTAGAGTTTTATAGGCCTGGAAGTATTTATTGCTGACAATTCCCAGCTCTGGAGTGAACCAGAACAAGGTATTGAGTGCTAAATCCATGGAATCGGTCTTGTGTTTTTTATCTCTCTCTGAATTACGACACAGTTTTAACAACTGTGTTCAGTTTGCTGTGAATGAAATAGATTTTGTCTTAGCAAATGGAGTTTCCCAGCTCTCACCGCTCTCTTTTCAAATTGTCAGCTATAGAATGATTACTCTTCTCTAATTTATGCTCTTTTGGCGTGGACTCAAGTTTGCATTTAGTGGCTGGCATAAATATTATATTTTGGAGCTGCTTGGCGGGGGGGGCGCTTTTTTTTTAATCAGACTTACTGGAATTGGTTGAGCTTAATTCAATGACAGGATAAGCAAAAATTTGTTTAGATAGGCTGTTCTGAAATGTTTAATGCCTTCTAAAATTGTTCATGGTAAAAGATCAAGGAAGGAAACTCTGTGACCTTTGAAATGCAGCTCCATAGAACCCATTTTCCTATGCCAGAAGTCAGCCCAGACAATGAAACTGAAAGAGGGTTCCCTTTCATAAAGGATCTTTCATGTTTTGCTTTTGCAGATTTATTTTTTTATCACAGATTTAGCAGACTTTACAGCTGTCTTTTAATCAGTTTCCATATTTGTACCAGAACTTTCTTACTTTAATTACTGTCTGTGGAAACCATTCAGCTGCTTGTTGTGTGACACAGTAGAAAAATGATAATTTTCTGTAATTCTTGTCTTGGCTTAGATCACTTCAGTAATATCCATTAGCAGCAAATGCAGAGAGTTAAAATTTTGTGCTGAAAGTTTTAATGATTCAGTGCTTCCTTTTTTTTTTTTTTGAGAGCTGATTTTGAAAGCACTTTGCTGAGGGTTAATGCATTAAAAGCAGACAGCTGTGGTTCAGCCTTGTAATGATTGACTCTAAAGTAGGTTGCCAGTCTAATCCTAACTTGTGCTGATCTGGGCTTTTTGCTCAGCTGCCTGCAGCCCGCGAGGTGGGTTTTGTTCAGGGCACGGGGTTTGGGTGGTGAATCATCCGAAATAATAAATTGAGTTGTATCTCCAGCAGTAAAGTTGATTTTCCCGCCCACTCTTTATCAGTTTCTCTCCTGTCTAGATCACCTTTGCTTTTGTGGGTAGTATGTCTGCGTGTGATTTAATCTTTTATTCCTTATCTGCCAGTTTTAATTTGAATTTTCCCTGGCATCCTGCAGATGCTGTCCTCAGGTTTCACTCAGTGACTGCTGCAGCCGTGTCCGTGATTGTACTCGAAAAGCTGAGGGTTTTTCTTAGGGCATTCTCATCTGCATCCTAAAAATATTTGCTGAACTCTTACATGGCAAAACGCTCTGAAAATGGAAAGTTTGCAGGAATTCTGGCACGTGCATTGCCTTCCCAAACAAGTTGTATACGCGAAATATCTGTGATATTTTCTGTTCATCACGAGGTGCCACAGACTTCTGTCACTCCTCTTTAAAAAAAGGAATTCTGGTACTGATGTAAGGTAGAATGGCTGATCTGGACAGCATTTCCACTTCAATTGTTGATCTCCTTTTTTACTGCAGAAACAATTTCCTGTTTCTGTACCTCAGTTTTCTGCTTTTCCAGCTAAGTTCCAGTAATTGAAGGAGCTGAAGTAATGAAAGGTTGTCTCTGTGAAGCCGTGGGTTTGGAAAATGATCACTTTATCTGCTCTAAGCTGTCCTTAAGTTGTCTCCTCTGACTTGCAGAAATTCCTAAGAGGAAGCTGCTGTGTCTTCAACTTCCACTGCCTCTTATGTAACACAGCAGAGCTGGGATGCTCAAATGAAATATTAACTCACTTGTTCATCAGGTTGTCTCCTGCTTTCCATAAAACGCACCCAGAGCGGCCAGAGAGAAGATTTCTTAGTCCTTTGTGCTTGTGAGTGGCTGAGTCCAAGAAAAGGTTTTGAGGCGACACACAGACCCTTTTTTGACGGAGAAAAGAAAATATAAAATTCCCCATATTTGATTAAAGTGCAGTTCTGTGCCTCTAACACCTTTATGACTTTTTGTAGGAGGTACTGACAGAGCAGCCCATGATTTTTGTGCTTGACGACCCTCAGGTGTTTCTCAGATGTGTCTAAAAGATGCAGGTCATGAGTGGAGTGAGTCCTTGCTGAAATATGTCCCATTTCTCACATTTCTTCTTGTCTGTACTTCTATTCTCTCAAAAAACCATATAGCAGTCTTTTGCTAGTTCCCGTTTATTTAGGATGTGTGGGATGGGTTTTGTTCCTTGATACAAAATAGGAGAAATGAACATTCTGAGCCCAAGTGAAAGGGAGAGAATGAGGGTCAGTGCTTATAATATAAAGCTCTATGGAGTATTTGGATACTCTGATGGGGGAACTGGGCAGCCATTCTCTCATGGGTGATTTTTGGGGCTAATAAAATGTGTTGGCAAGCTTTTTATTTATTGTTGTGATGTGTTATAATGTTAGGGATTCACTGCTTAAAAACGCAGGTGTCCATCTATCCCATATCCTGGTGGTGTCTGTACAGGATTTTTTGTCAATAACAGATTCTTTCATCCATGCCTGTTTGAACTACCCAAAAACTTGGAGTGAGGTTTGTCCTTTCCAGCTGATGTGCGAATATCACATCACGGAATCCCAGACTGGGTTGGGTTGGAGGGACCTTAAAGATGGTTTTGCCACGGGCAGGGACATCCCAGCGTGTCCTCGGACACTTCCAGGGATATGGGGCACCCTGTGCCAGGGCCTCCCCACATCCCAGACAGGATCCTGAGAGTGCTGGAGGCTGAGGATTTCCTGGCAGCACCCCCCCAGCAGTGGCAGGATCGGATGCTGAGCTCCTCCTGCTGCTGCTCCGTGGATTCTTTCCACAGGGGTGTGGACTCTGTTCCTCGGGGACCACTTGGCTTCCGCTCTGTGGAGCTCTGGGAAGCTCTGCTTTTCCCAGGCCTGGCTCCTTATTGGGGTAAAGGTCTGGAAATTCTGCGTAAATATTTACCATAGCCCAGCCTGACGGGCGGAGAGCTGGGATTGAACAAGGAGAGGAGCTTCGCTGATGGGCAAGGAGGAAAGAATTCCGTGATCAATACGGAATATGGGGGACCAGAATTGCTGTTCCTTGCAAAGAAGGATGGAGCACAGAGATTTCCAAGTTCTGGAAAGTGAAACCTGGGATATTCCTGCTTGGAACTTGTGCGATGTTTTAGAAGCACTTATTTAACTTAATTTTCATGCATTTTATTATTCTTTATTCTAAACAGGCAAAGACAACTCTCTAAAGGAGTTGTTCACTACTTACTCCTATCCCATCTTTCCTATGTTCTTAGGAGAGATTTCTTTTTTAATTATGTATTTTTTTTCCCCATACTTTCTTTCCTTATCCTCCTTTCCTGCTGTTGTCCAGGCCTGTAGAAATCCCCGTGGATTTAAAACAGTGATATTCCATTTACAGTCCTCACCGTTTCTTGGCTGTCTCTGATTTCTCCTAAAAACCTGATTGCATCAGACTTTCTTGCTTTTTATGGTCATTTTTTTTTTTTTTCCCTCCTCCAAATTGTTTTCTTATTATGTCCTGTGACTGAGCGTACTGGGGGAAGGAAATCTGGGAAATCAGAGTAGGAAGCAAGATAGATTCAGGAATGGAAGCTTCTTTCTTGTTTTTACACTGTTTCCTGGCAGCTGCGTTGGTTTGCACTTGAAAGGGATGTATTGTGTTGCTTTCTCCCAAAAACTGTAGATAAAATAGAAATAAAAATTAATTCTGGATTTTTTTACGGTTAATTATTTCCATAAGCAAAAAGAAATCGCAGACAACAGTTAAGCCTTACATGACTGTGCCCTAAAGTCCTTTTTTTTTTACACTAAATGTTTTTCCTGATAGACTGAAATTTCATTTGGATTCTTCAAAGTCTGCTTGACTTCTTTATAATGAAGAGAAGCTGCAATATCCATTTCTGACCCTTTTAAGCTTGTTTTATGGTACAAATGCATTTATTTTCCCAAGTGCTGATGCCAGTAACAGAATCTTTATGTTCCAGGGAATTGAAAATGTCCCTTCTGAGTTAAAAGCCTTGAAGCGTATTCCTTTTGTATTCCTGGTTCCTCCTCACTGACTTTAATGACTTCAAGTTGAATGTTTTGCATGAAAATTTAAAATGGCTGAATCTGAGGAGCTTTTTGCAAGGATATTTAATATATATAAAAGACACAAATCTATGAAATACACAGATCTATAAAATAATACATAATACTCTAGAATGTTGTACATATTTTTGTGATTCTAAAGCAACCTGCAAACCTTAAATTGGTGGTAAGGGTAAAGTGAGGCAGGCAGCTGGGAAATGTGAATTTGCTCTGCACAGTGAAGGAAATAGGAAATATCAGCGCTTTAACCAAAATATAGTTTAGTAAATTAAGGTTTATTGGTCTGTCAGATTGTCCCATCTGTGTTTCACTTGATGATGAGGAGCATTAGGGAGAAAAATTTGGAAATTTGATTTTAGAATGTAACCCAGGTTTAAAAATATCTCTGTTTTGACACCCTCAGCAGAGGCTGTTTGGTGCATGTGATTCTTACTCAGGCATGAATAAACTGGATACGAAGCCCTGCTCTGGGATTTGCAGCCCCTTTTCCCTGGCTCCCTTAACTCTGTGATTCCGCACTGGTTAGAAAACCCCAATATTGGTCATTTTTTTCCCGTGTGCTTCCCAAGGATTGTGACAGGAAGGGGTGCTCCTGTGAGGATCTGAGCTGATCCTGGCCTGGCTTTTCCCTTCCCTCTGGTTACCATTTTCTTCTGGAGAGCTGACATTTTCTGCTTTGTGAAATTCCTAGAAAATTGAGGAGCTGGGCAAACGTTTCAAAATAGGAACCAATGAGACGGAGCTCTCTGCTATTTCGAAAATGATAATGCATGCCACTGGAAAAGGGAGAAGCATGGAAAATACAAGTTCTGGCTGGGAAATTATTGCATGGAGCAGGGAGATGGAGGGGTAGGAGTTGATTTCTTTGGCTTCCTGTCTTCTGGGTAATTGCAGCCTTGCTGCACTTGTGGCTTGGAGATGATGCTTGGTACCAGCATGCACTGGACTGGGCAGGCTAAAAAATTTGGTCATGAGAACTGAGGAAATGCAGAAAGAAAATAACTCCTATTAATATATTAAAGTGGTTTGCTGCAGTTTCATCTTTTTAATAGGCCTCGTGATTTGGGAGGGGGGGGAAAAAAAAAAAAGCGGAATTTAATGAGGAGTAGGATAATTCAAGTCAATTCACCAAAAATGAGTTTGGTGGAGTTCTCTGGGGTTATGGCAAGGACTAAAATAGAGATCTTGGTTTTTCCCTGCTCTGTCTGTACGTGGCAGTTTGGCCGCTTGTTAATGGAGAGCCGGAGCCCGGGGCGTGCTTGGAGCCCTGGGAAGATTTACATTAATCAAACACAAACAGACAGTGTAGCGTGAAGAAATTTCTATCCCGCCAGCACCGCTCCCAAACTTCATTAGGTTATTGGGGCAGAAAAAGAAAACAGCCCCTTCACCCTCCAGTCCTTCCCCAGGGCTTGACCACTCGGGGAAGCTCAAAAACCTCGCAGCCCCCCTGTTCTGACCTCTGGGTTTCCCTGTGTGGACGGCAGAGAGGGGCAGTGCTTCGTTCTCACCCCGCTCGCTGCCTCCCCAGCCCCGGAACAATCCGGAGGCCGCGTTTCCGTGGTGTGGGCGCTGCTTTTCCAGGTGCCACGCGTTGCAAAACGCCTGGAAAGCCAATGCGCGCCCAGCGTGGCGCAGCGTGACCCCTGGAGAGGCTGGAAGTGGATTGAGGGGAAAATCTCGGTGCCCTCTGCCAAGCCTTTGTTCCTGTGCCTCGTGATGCAGCTCCTTGGATCAGTGTTGGGATTTGATGGCGGGAATGCACACAAATCTATATTTTTTTATATATATATATGTTTATATACATTTATATGCACGCATATAGATGCACACAGAGCATGCACCTCCATCCATCACACAGACGTAAATGTATATAGAGATATATATTTTTCAGTCCCCCAGGACAGCTGGAAACGCTGAATTTTAAAATCCCAGCTCTCTCTCCTGCTTCCCTGTTGCTGTGGGCTGGCCATGGATGCTGCTCTCCCCGTGTCCATGAGCAGCCCCAGCTGATGCTGCTTGGGAGGAGGTGGGAGAGAAGAGGTGGAGTTTCTTCCCTCCCCTCGAGTGGTCAGTGAACAATCAGGCAGATGCCTCCCAAGGATATCCGAGGAGAAGCGTGAAAACACTGTGAAGCTTCCAAAGAGGGCAGCTCAGGCTCCTTGGGGAGGATTTGGGATCAGAGCACTCCCCCTGGGAATGGGCCCTTGGGATCTCCCTGCTCAGCTGACTTTGGCGTGGGAAACAGGTAATACAGAGCCTTTGTTCCTCTTCCCTGAGACAGGAATACCTTCCTTGGATGCAGAGCAGAGAGAAAGGATTTTTCCTGTAATATCTACTGGAAAAAAAGGGTGGGAGGGGAGGTTTGTCTCCTTTTTTTTTTTTTTTTTTTTTCCCTTTCCTCTTTTAATAGCTGCTGTGTGAACCTGAGTTACTCCTTTGTATTTTCACTTTGTATTATAAAATGGCCAGTTTAATATGTTTGCTGTGAAAATCTGTGTCCTGGTGTCTGAGCTCAAGAACAAAGGTTTTGACAGGCTGGAAAGATGCTTTAGATGTAGATGCTGGCAGCTCTCCCTTCTTTCCATTTCCCAGTAATTCCATACCAGACCCTTCTCGCCAGCCATAGGGAATGTGATTTTTGATAAGCTGATATTTTATGCATGTTAAATTAGCTGTTGCTGCTCAAGCAACCATCTCTGAGTGTTTTGGGTGGGGTTTTTCTTTCCTGAATACAATTTCCACTGATATTATAGTTTTTTCCTAATTTTATTTTATTGTGTGTTCTAAAAGTGTCCTAAAAATTAAACAAATTGTATCAGTCACAGTGATGGTGCAGACAGATTTGGGGCAGTGTTGATACAGTGGCAGCCATCAGATGAGCTTTGAAAGAAAATGCAGTGTTTTGTACTAACACATGAGGTTTTGATGTGGAAAGGCTGTGAGATGCTGAGGGGATTTGTTTCTTTTTAATATAAATACAGATACAGGCAGTGAGGGCTGGCAGTTCTTAGCATCCTGCCTGGCTGAGGGGGAGGCACCAAGAGCTGGTGTCACTGAACCCAGTGGGGAAACAACTCCAATCTGGCATTGCTGTTTCTTGGTTATCTCCAAACCCCTTGCACATACCGTGGGGAATTTGCTGCAGTCACCTCTTAGCAGCTGGGAGCTTTCCTGAGTAAATATTTGTTTGGTTGTTTTTGGTTTTTTTCCCCCTTTTGTTTGTATTTTTATTTATTTTATGAGACCCAAGAGGCAAATACTGATAGAAACACGTTCAGAGGCCTATTAATAGCTCTGCGTTTGACTCACAGGCTGCTCTCAGGATGTTGAGCCATTTTACAAAGAGCTTCACTCCTGGATTTTTATCTTCCATTTTACAGTCAAAGAAACAGGGCTTGATGTTGCTGAGAAATCCTAATCCTGTGTTCTGCTCCAGTCGGTCTTTCTGGATTTATGCTGTGCTTTAGATGGAGGGGAGATGAAATGGGAAGGAGCAAAGCATGCCACGAATGCCTGTGTACATTTTTTCCCTCCTCATGCAATGTGTGCTATGTGCATCTTTCCTCTGGTGTTTTATGGGCCAGAGCTGCGTTTCAGGGGAGAAATAATAGGTTTGTATATCCCAGGAGCCTCTTTCTTTTTCTTTGGCCATTTAGACAACTGAGATAGCTTCAACTCCAGTATATAGCACTGCTCATCTCTTTATAGCTCAGCTGACATCACATTTGCTTTTTTTGGAAGTCCTGACAAACTGCAATGTATGGTGGAGAAACTTTCTGTGGATGCTTCTAAAACCTGAGCGAATGCTGGGACAGAAACCCTCCTGGGAGGTGTGGAAGCAAGCAAGGTGAAATGCTCACTTAGTTGCATACTTTGAATTTAGGCTCAAATAGTTTGGTTGCCCTTGGTGTTTGTATCTACAGGAGTAAAACTTCACCAGAATTAGCTGTGAAGGACTAAGAGCTAAAAATACACTGTACAGGTTAAGCAACACTGTGGTAATGATTTCTTGATTCTCTCCGTGCTGCAGCTTTCCTTTGTAAAATTGTGGATCCAATTTTTCCCTTGGTGTAAATTAAGCCACTGGGAGCACTTTGCCTTTGGGTGGTTTAAGACATATTAGCTGTAAATTAGTTTATGGCAGCTGGGAAATATTTAGAAGCTTTGCAGAGGTCAGAGGGGTGGATGTTGTCTGCACATCCCATGCAGAATGGGTGTAATTTGGCCAAAGGTTCATCACTCAGTGGGAGAAGGGAAGGCAGGGCTGGAAATGCTTTTGGGTTGAGTGTCTGCTTAGCTTTGAACTCATAAACGGCTGGTTCTGATGAGCAGGCAAGTCTTGGCTTACATTTCCAGAGCAGTAAACGCACGTGAACCTTTCAAACAACCCAACGAGGGCTGGAGGAAAATTTAAATTAAGACGAGGTGCCTGCTGACCTCGTTTGTCATAGAAGTAACTTAATGAAACTTGTGAGTTGTACAGTGGCTCAGACAAACTGATAATACCTTTGGAATGTGTGAATCCACGGGGGAAGGTGCTGCCGAGCTCCTGTGCTTCTGCTGATGGTGTCAGGTTGTAGCTACACCTGCGTCAGGTAAATCACAGAATCCCGGGATGGTTTGGGTTGGGAGCGACCTGAAAGCTCATCCAGTTCCACGGGCAGGGACCCCTCCCACCATCCCAGGCTGCTCCAAGCCCCATCCAGTCTGGCCTTGGGCACTGCCAGGGATCCAGGGGCAGCCACAGCTGCTCTGGGCACCCTGTGCCACGGCCTGCCCACCCTCCCAGGGAACAATTCCTTCCCAATATCCCATCTAACCCTGCTCTCTGTCAGTTTGAAGCCATTTCCCCTTGTCCTGTCACCCCAGCCCTTGTAAAAAGTCTTCCTCCATCTTTCCTGCAGGTCCTGGAAGGCCACAATGAGGTCACCCCAAAGCCTTTTCTGTTCCAGGCTGAACAATCCCAGTTCTCCCAGCCTTTCCTCTGCTCACCTGGGTGGCCAGTGACACATTAAACCAGGCAAAGCTGTAGTGCTGAGGAGCACATCAGCAGCTCGGCCTTGTCTTTTCTTTGAGACGTCTTTTGAAAGACACATTGGAGGGATAATAAATGTCTTATTGCAGGTTCTTTAGTACACTCTCAGTAGTTCCAAGCCGTGGAGGTGTGGTGTTCCTGTGCCAGGCAACTGCACTCACTCCCCAGAAATGTGAACTCTGGGCCAAATACTCCTCTGTGCCTCTGAACCTTGTACATATATTTGCAAAACTTAAAGCTGCCTAATTGGAGGCAGCGTTACGCTATGTTGAAAGCTACATTTCCAGTTGTATTACGTGCGCTGTGTGTTGGGGCTGGGGTTTTTTTTTTTTTCTCTCCTCCCTTTCTAATTGCTGCCTTTTGCTGTTTTTAAGGACTGTTTCCACACCAGGCTCGTTGCTGGTTCATAACAACCACAAGCTGGGTATGGCATTAATAAGGAACTAGGCTTGGTGCCTAATGAAATGCGAAAGCTGCTCCCCACGCCGGGGCAGCGTGAGGGATCCCAGCCCTGCGTGTGAGTGTGTGTGTGTGTCAGGTGAGAGCAAATCCCATGGCACTCCACAGCTTTGGCTCTCTCTGGTCCGCTTAGGAAAATGAAATTGTCTCGTTCCTTTGATTTTTCGGGGCATTTCACTGGGAAGCTGCTGCAGATGCCGTGGAGGAGGAGCGGTGCTGCTGCCACTGAGCCAGCTCTGCGTTGCAATTATTGGCAAGCAGAGCAAACATTTCATTTCCCCGTAATTAGCTGCAGTTTAGGGAGGGCAGGTTAATTTGGACTCCACGCCCTGTCTGCGCAAGAAACCCCGGTGCTTGATTTGATTCTTTCGGGCTGTGGTCAAAGGGGTTCAAAAGGATTTTTCAGAAGTGAAAGCTGGAGGAATGAATCACAACAAACGTGTTCTACCCCTCTTCCTTCCCTTCTTCCAAACAGCTGGAGCTCAGAGTGCAAAGATGATGTGAAAATGTGGAGAAAACGGGATATTTTGGGGCTCTTCTAGTGTGGCCAAACTGCATATTTCAGCATTTCTTGCTTCAGGGAAGCTTGAGCTCTCTAGGCCTGGGAATATTTGTCTGTGGCCTACTTCAAAATAAATAAATGAGTGCGAAAACTGGATCGTAACTTCTGAAATCAGAGACTTGACCTTTCTCCTCTACCTGGCCAGTTGTGTTAAATGGGTCACGCAGTAAAAGCTTGCAGAGGAACAAATCCTGAACGTTTCTTTCCTGCCGTGCGCTCGTTTTGTGTAAATTTTTGTGAGGGTAACATTTTCTGGAAGTCTTTTTAGAGAAACGCTTGGCCTCCTCCAGCATTTGTGGTGTTTAATTTTTTTCCGTTTCAAAGCTGTCAATTTTTTTTTTCTTTCCCAGAGGTGAAAACTGAGAGATTCAGTAATTTGTAACCAGTCACGTTGGGAAACCAGGAGGAAATCGCCTGGGATTTGGCAACCTCCGTTCCCCACCAATTTCTGAGTGGGGTTTGTGCTTGCTCTGAGCTACGTTCAGCGGCCAAACCTCATCCCTGTTACTCAAATCTTGCTTTTAGGCTGAATCGAAAGGCAGCATTAAGGAAACACGAGCAACCTGGTTTATTTATGTTCCCTCCAGAGCCCCCTCCCCAGTTTTCATTTGTTTGGCCGCTCCCACCCCGTTGTAGGGATATTAAACAATAAATGGCCTTGTGTGACAGCTTCAGGGCCTGGAGAGGGAAAGCTGCTGCTTCTGAGCCTTGGAAGTCAGTCAGGAGTGGAAGAACAGCACTGGCTGCTGAAAATGTCTCTGTCCCCTCCCCTTTGGAGAGTTTCTGCGGGGACTAAAAGTTCTTGCAGGGTCCTGGCCTGAGCAGCAGAGCAGCACAAAGGCCACATTGAGAATGGCTGCTGGGGAAGCCCTCCTTCCTTGCCTGCCCAGTAAATGCAGCTCTTTCTCCATGAAAAGCCCTGACATCAGCTCTTGGAAAAATCCAAGTGCTTGTGTCATGGAAAATAGCTGAGGCACTTGCTTGGGCTGGGACTGAATGACTGAACTGTGGATGAAACTTCTCTGGAGATGCTTTTCTTCTCCCTTTTCCGAATGTTGCTGTTCACGGAGGGACTGAAACCCTTCCCATCTCAGGGCTTTACAGGGAAGGACGCTGAGGAAAGAGCTACAGCTGGCTGTAGGAAACTCAGAGTACCCTGCTTGTCATTTTTACAGGACTTACTATGATGATACATTCCTGTATCATCAGGAAATTCCATGTGTGGAGGCAGATCTCCAAATTCTTGCTGTTTGGTTTATGGAGAAGATTTATCTTTGCATTCTGTTTTTCTTTCATAATTTAAGCTGGGGTTTTTTTTCCTCTTTTCTTGCTCCCTTCTCATGCTGCCACCTTCTCTTCACCCCTCTTGATGAAGCCCTCACCCAGAGCCAACCATGAGAATGAAAGAGAAATCTGTATATAGGTATTGAATTTTTTAAAGCTCAAAGAGGAAGCATCCTGTGAAGGCGAGGCACCAGTGGAATTCTCTTTCCCTGTAGAAATACCTTCCTCTTGGAGCCCTGACCCTCCCCATCTTACAGATGGAACTTGCCAGCCTTCCAGGCTTTGATTTTTATCAAATTCATCTTAACCTAGTTTTAAGTGTTTCGCTCAGCACATTGGTTGCCATAGCACCAGCCCCTTGCATCGATCCATATCCTGATCCATCAGGAAATATGCTGATGGGCTGTAGTGGCTACTCTGCATTTTCTCTCCTGAAAGGAAAATGGAATGGCGTATTCTGGTTATGGATAGAGACATTAGTGGCCTGAAAAATGATAAAATACTGAGTGGGAGGCATTTGCTGATGCTTTATTAAGGCAAGTGCAGCACTGAGGCTGCTGGGGATGTTCAGGGGGGAGCTGACAGAAGATATTGGCTCTGTGGGCTCGCTGGTCACTTCCCTGAATTTCCCGTGTTCCTTCTCCGAAGGCAGTGACTCCTGCTCGTGGAGCTGTCAGCAGTGCAAGGTTCACAATGCCAGGAAGGATTCCTCCATGAGTCACTGCGTCAGCTGTGCCGCCTGCCTCGGACTCCCACAAAAATAACATGGAGCTTGCAGTGCCTCCCTCCCTTCTGCCTCCTTGCGAGTCCCCGAGATCCATCCCTGGGCTCTGACAGCTCCCAGGAATCCTCCCCGTTTGGATCCCTGTCTCCCTGCTCCGTGTGTCCAATCTGTTGCCATCGGTATGCAGTGGTTTTTGGGGTTTTTTATTTGGGAAAAAAACCTCGGTGGTTTCCTGAGCTTCTGTGCTTTGATCCGTGGAAAAGATGACCCAGCAGAAAGCTGCTCTTTCCATGGGTTAATGCCGAGGTGAACGGACGGGATGTGTTGGATCAGGGCTGTCCCAGATGGGCTGGTGTGGTTCCAGCTGCCCTTGGTGGCTGTGTTTTCTCCTGCTTGCCAAGAGCTGCCCGCCTGCTGCATCCATGTTTTTCCCTGGATCCGCCTGTCAGTTGTTATCTCCTCAGCCCCTTCGGCTCTCCCCTGCCCCGTGCCCTTTTCCTTGGGACACAAAACTGCCATTAGCTCCATGGAAAGGTCGTGTTGGTGCTGCTTCGTGTCACCACTCTCCCCTAATGCCTTTGTCAGGGCTTCCAAAAACCTGCTCCGGTGGAGCTGTGCCTCTACAACCCTGGAAAACAAACTCCCTTCCGTGTTTTTCTTTCGTTCTGTCTCTTCCAAGACGAAATTCTGGGAATTATCTGCGGAACAGCATTTATGTCGATGCTTACTGTGCTTTCAGGGCACTTAAAACCTCCTAGATTTAGACAGAAAATGCAGCATTTCTCTGAGTGCTGTCGGTGAGCTCCAGTCAGGGTGTTGAAAATGAAGTTTAATAGTACTGAAGGAGCTGGATGCACCAGGAATAGGCCTGGAATTGCTCAGTGATTTTTACCTGTCACCCAGGAACAGACTTTGGTTTTCCCAGGATCTCTTTGGGGGTGTATGAACAAGAGGAGAGCACAATCCAGCTCAGCCTTTCCGAAATCTTGGACACCTATCCCCAGGAGTGTCCAAAGCCAGGTTGGATGGGGTTTGGAGCAACCTGGGATAGTGGAAGGTGTGCTTGCCATGGCATGGGGTGGCATTGGATGGGCTTTAAGGCCCCTTCCAACCTGAACCTTTCTGGAATTCTAAGTGAGCTAAATTCGCTTTTCACCAAAATCCATGGAGCTGGTGCTGGCCAGAGGCTTCTCATTGACTCATGACTTGGTGGAAACCTCCTGAATTAGGAGGAGATTTTAAACAGCCAGAGTTCAGGGTTTTTACTGGGGGGGCTTGGAGTTAATCTTTGGTTTTCCTCTTCTCTTTCTAAATGTGTGAAAGAGACAAATGAGCAAACCTGGAGTATTTCTCCTCTCTCCTCAATCTGGCACGATCAGCTGTGCTTGCTGCTTTTCTTTCAGATTTAGAATTAATTCCGAGGGTTTTTCTGCAACAAGCAACATCTTATTTAAATGAAACTAATAAAGCACTGAAGCAGCTCCTATTGCAACTGTTCATCTCCTAATTAGAGATTAGTTCTGTCAAGCAAGCAGTTTTTGGCTGTTCTCTCCTGCATGGGTTTCACAACATTTCTTACTCATCTGGGCACAAGTTGGAGTAATTTCTCCTTGCACGGTGCAGACACACACAAGCTTCATTTCAGGCATGTGAGCAGTGCTGGAACTAAAGTTAGGCACATGAATAAATATTTCCAAGGTTGAGGCCCTTGTCTGAATCTAAATATTTTTCTCTTTGATCAGCTTGGGAGATAGCAGATACTTGAATTCTGCTAATATTTTAGTAGGGGAGGAAAAAAAAACCCCAACATGGTTATCTGGATGCTGTGCTATTTATGGTCAGCTATATTTTCAACCTCCCGGGCTAGAATGGAATGCTTTGTACTGCTGGAAGCCGGGAATCCTTCCTGCTCTCGTGTTATTTGACACACTTAAGTCTTAAAATTACCTTTTTCTGCTTGGCTTGGAGGTGGTTGTTAGGCTCTGGTGGTGCATATGTGTGAGCTAACCTGAAATACAATGTTTAATCCACGATGTAACTACTTGTAGGTGTATTTTCCTCACTGAAACAGATTTTCCTAATGCAGCGTGACTAAGAAGACACACTTGTAGTAATTTGATGCATTGAAATGACTTTTAAATTATTGGGACCCAGCATTTTGAAAGCAAAATCTGACTTGGCTTGTAATTGGTGCTGGTATTTGGGAGAGTGGAACAACTCGTTTGAAAATGTGCTGATGTTCATCAGTTATCAGACAAAATGTCTACAGGGTTTTTATCGTGGAGCCTAAACTTGCCAGCTCCGTTTGGAATTAAGGCTCCAGCTGTTCACCACACCCTGCTCTGCCTTCTTGCTGCTGTTTACAGTAGGAGGTGAAACACATTTTAATTTGAATTATGTTGTGCTGGGTGCTCTATTGGGGATTTTCAGGGCTGCTTTCAAATTTAGTAATATTTCCAAGTGAAGATCAGTTGCCCTGAAACGCAGATAAACTCACGGGAGCTCCTCTGTGATCTTGGCTTGGATTTTATCCACTTTTCCTCCGCTTCCTGCTGTGGTGACACAACGTTTGGGAAATGAGGAATGTCTTCCAGGTGGCATTCAGGCAGGGAGCTGGGAGAAGGGGAGGAATGTGGTGCTGAATGCTCCCAGCAAGGATCAGTGTTGGAGCCTCAGCCCAGCTGCCTCTTCCACCTCGAATTTCTGTGATTTCATAACTCGGTGCCCAGGAATGATTTCAGATCCAGGAGGGGAGGTTTTCTGGGGGGAAGTCCTGGGCTGGGGTCTTCTCCAGAGCCAGCTGGATCCTGACCCCTTGTACCATCCAGCTGTGAGCACAGCTGTGCGTTAGGAACAAGGGGATTTTGGCTCCCACCCCACAGGAACTTCATATTCACTGGTAACGTCAAAGCACTGGAAAAATTCCAGTGATTTCAGTGCTGCTTTATTTACAAAAACTTTAAAGTTCCTTCCTAAATAATTAATCAGCAGCCTAGGTACAACGAGCAGAAAGGTTTTACACAACTTCTGGACCTGGAAAATGGGACATTTGTGTTTCAGAGGTAATAAAGAGCTCTGAACCAGCCCAAAAAGTGCAACAGTGAACTCAGTTTGTGTTGTCCACAACCTCTGCCTGTTGCTGCAGGAGCGGAGCCTGCAGTTCTGGGCACTGATAAGAACCTCTACAGGATAAAGTTTGTCACTGAAATGCTTCATTAAAATACTTATCAGCGGTGTTAGGGCTTTTTATGCAGCTCAGAAGCTCCAATGCATCAGATAAAAAAATGGGGTGTAATTCATCCTAAGCATCTTTTCCTCTCTTTCCCTGGATTCCTTCTATTTTTTTTTTTCCTCTTTTCTCCTTTTCAATGAAACTCTTGATTGCTGCTGCATCTGTTGACTGCTCAGGGTTCAGGCAGGGTTAGATTGGCCTGAGATGACTTTTGTTTGCTTTGCTTTGGGATTCAGGCTGTGTGTCCTGCACCCCGTCCTCCTTCCCTGGCTGAAATGTGTGAACGGGAGGATGGGATGCTGAAGGGATGTGGCTTTGCAGGTAGAGCAGACTGAGGAGGGGATATTTCTTATTTGAATCAGACTGGATTTCCCAGACTTCTCAGGTTAAAATAGAGCTTTTGGGGGCCAGAAGAAAGAGGACTACGACCTCTTGCCTTCAATTAATTAACTTTTTGCCATTTATGCAATCATGGGCCCTGTCTACCCCCTTAATTTGGGAGCTGCTGTTGTAGTTCAGCTAAATTCGATGCTGTTATCTGAAAGATGGCAAGTGTCTTGCTGCGTGTAATTATTTTCAGGAACAGGCAGACAACATTTTAATTTCCCTTGCCTAATGTGTCATCAGATGCTCATTCTGGAGTTCCATATTAGTGCATGTTTGCACAGGGGATTGGCATGTGGGAGCTGGCCAGTTTTGGGTGTATCCACACTTGATGGCACAGCTCTTGCTCCGAGAGAGGGATTAGGCTGGCTCTGTGCAGCCAGTTATGGTTTTCAGGTAATGGGGAGGGAGTTCCTGCAGCTGTAGGACTGGGCTTTTCCAGCCTGGGCCACTCGAGGTGGAGTTATCGAGGAAAGAAGAGGGGAGTAGGTGACAAGAGGAGCATTTGGGGCAGTTTTGTGGTGCCAGTCAAGGAATCTTGGATGTAGTGATGTGGAGAGCTCTGGGAGAACGGGTTGGGTCCGTGTGCTGGAGCAGTTTGGGATGGGGCCATCTCTCAGCTCGGGATCACAGGAATGTTCCCTGGGATGGAACTCCAGGGATGGGGACTCCAAACCTCCCTGGGCAGCCCCTTCCAGTGTCTAAGAGCCCTTTCCATGGAGAGATTCCTCCTGCTGTCCAGCCCTCCCCTGGCACAGCCTGATGCCATTCCCTCTCATCCTTTCACTCCTTGCCTGGGAGAAGATTCCAAACCCCCTTGGCTCCAACCTTTCAGCTGAGCCTGACTTTGGAGCTGCTCCTTGTCCCTCTCCTGTTGTCCTTTTGTAATCCAGACTTCCCGTGGGACTGCTGATCGTTACCAAACTGGTCTGTTTTAACTAAAACCATAAAATAAAATTAAAAAACAAACAGTCATTTATTGCCCTGGTAACATCTGTGGTGTCAGAATTGTGCGGGCTTGAATTTCTTCCCTCTAATCGCTCGCCCCAGCACCACTTGAAAAATGTGTATAAATAGGAGAAAATGCATGAAGAATAACTGTTATGTATAGAGGGGGAAATTATCAGCTATAGAACACCTGTAGAGTCTCCACGTAGAACAAAAAGTGATTTAAGTTGCCTGTTCTTTCCCTGCACAGCTCTAAATGGGTGTTTTGCCTTCCGACTGAAGGATCTAAAACACAAAACGAGTGGGAATGGAGCTGAACTTGTAAGAAGGAAATAATTTGTGTTTTATGAGAGTAGAAGTTCTGGTGCCTCGAGCTGGATGGCACCGCCTTGTTCTGTCCGTAATGCAAGGGAAAAAAATCCTGGATTCATAAATCCCACACTTTTCCTCAGTTAAGAATACAAATGCACTTTTTTCTCCCTTCAACTTTGTATTTGTTGCTTTTGTTATCTTTTTGTGTAATACTACTTGCAAGAGGTAATATAATTTCAACTTTGTTGCACTTGCCTCAAAGATGGCAACTTTATGGAGTTCCGTGGAAACAGAGATTGTGAAGGTATCACAGAAGTGTAAAATAACTGTGGGTATTCACGCATTAGTGTTGATACCAAACCTAATACTGAAAAACAAAAGTTCATTAAACTTCTGTTCTTTTTTCTTTTCAGGTTTCCTCTCAAAAAACCTTCGAGGTGAGTTCCTGAAATTTGTTTTTTTTTTTATCTGTATTGTAAATTATGCTGCAGCATTTTTGCAGGGGGGAATGCTTTGAAAAGTTTAAAAATATATATGTATATATATACGAACACAGCTTGTAGTACCCATTACAGATGTGAGGAAATCAATATCCAGATGGGGATAAGGTGCCAAAAATAGATTTGTTGGTGGTGTCCTTGGCACAGGGTGAGCGTTTGCATTCTGTTACATGGCTGGGGGCTCATCTTACCTGAGATTTGAGATGGTCAGGGGAGGGACACTGTTGGTACAGGATGTGCAGATGCTTCCCTTCTGGGGCTGTTCTAAATCTTTCATTTTGGCATGCCGAGATATTTAAAGTGTGCTGGGAGAGTTAAGATTTCAGGAGGGTTTTTGCCATTAAATTTATTTCACTTTTAAAATAAAATACGGGCTGATGCTGAGTGATAAAGAGAATGCACTTGCTGTTACCAATTCTGGAGGTTACCAAGGCTGTTCCTGGAACCTTGGATACGCTCCCAGAGATTGCAAGGGAGATCATTTTCCCCTTTCAATTCAGCCTGAGAATAAATTTTTTAAGCGAACTCGATGCCTGCATTTTAATCTGAATTTCTGGTGAGCAGGCAGAGCTGGGTGAGGTCGTTTGTGAGCAGTCAGGCAGCTCCTGTGGGCTCTGGAGTGAGGATTTTGTGCTTTTCTGTGCCCCAGACACGGCAGCATTCTGAGCAGAGAGTCTCCAGCTGACAAGAAGCAGAAGGTTGAACGCTGCAGCAGCACCCACGACTTCGATCCCACAGGTAAAGTCCTAAAATTCAAGAAAAAAACCCCGACAAAATCGCTGGGGAGCAGAATAAAAATGATTTTAATGTGCCGTGAATGTGGTTTTCGGAGCTGTGTTGTTCTGCAGAGGCAGTGTGGGCACTGAAATGAATGTGGGCTTGATTTTAAACACCCTCATAATCAACCTGGATTAGTGTATCAGTAAATAATTATAACAACTTCCACGTTCAGGAAAGTCAGGAGGCAAAGGCTGTAATTAGCTGTGAGGAGTTCTTTAGTGAAGTCTGAAGTTGGAGATGTGGTTGGTTCAGCCAGGGCTGGGTTTCCCTGTTGGGGTTTTTAGTTTTTGGGGGGTTTGTTTTGTTCTTTGGTAGATTTTGATCCCTCTCTGCCACTTGCAGAGTGAATTTGTGCTTCCCAACGTGACCCGTTTGAAGAGAAACACCTCATTTTAAAGGATTTGCTATCCTACTTTCATGTAGCCTTCCCAAAGGTTAAATTAGGGAAACGAGGGTGAGCACAGGATTCTTATTCTCCCTGAAACACTCACCCAGTGCCTGTTCCTGAAATGCCTGCCAGGCTCCTGTCTGAGCCCCCTGGCCCCATGCAAGGTGCATTTTTCCTGTCGGTGAGCTTGGGCTTTTCCCTGGGGCTCGGGGAGCACGGGGGAGGTGAATGGAAGGGTGGCACCACTTGTAGGATGTGGGGTTTTTTTGTGCACAAGGCTGATGTTTATAAACCTCCCTGGTGATGGTTTCTGCCACTGGCTGCGTGAGTCCTTCTAGTGTGCACAAAATGAATGAAAATGGGCTTTAAATGCTGGTTAAAAACATCCTAAGGGGAAAAAAACCTGGTTTAGGGCTCATCTTCTTTCCATTTGTCATTTGGGATAGGTAATGCAAAGTTATTTCAGGTTGGGGGAGGTCTCAGGCTGTGAACTCGTTTTGTAGAAGGAATTTAGTTTCTCCAGAAACAAACTTCAGGAATCCTCTAATCTCAATTTTCAGAGAGTCACTCCAACGTTGAGAGCTGTTACCTGGCCCCGTGCTTGTGCTTTGATAGGGGAACTCTGCAGGGCAGCCTTCAGAAAACCCTTTGCTTTTTAAGGGGTGAATTCAGGATGCTGAACCGCTGTGCCTGTGCTGATTATTTACTCTGGGGAGAAACACTGCCAGAGTCTCCGTGCTTGGGCTGGTTTTTTACCTGTAGTTCCTGCAGAGAGCTCCTTTGGTTGTGTCCTAGCTCCTGTAACAGATTCTGTGTGCTGTTACCTGTGTCTCCGTGTATTATTCACCCCTTATTCCAAGCGTTCCACCTGTGTTTTGTTCACATCTTATTTGTGTTTTGCACGATTTAACCCGATAAATCCAAGTCTGTGTTTCTCATGAAGTTTTTTTTTTTGTTGTTGTTGTTGTTGTTTTTTTTTTTTTCTCATGTTTGGTCTCCATATTTTCTATATCTCTCTCTCCTTTTCTCCTGCTCTCGTGCAGATAGCTCCTCCAAGAAGACAAAGTCTAGTTCTGAGGAGAGTAGATCCGAGACGTATGGTAAGCCAAAGCTGCAGCCTCCCCCTGGGCAGCTCCTGCTTCTCCTGTCTGTGCATCCCAGGCTTTTCCCCCTTCCCTGATCTGCATGGTTGGCTCTGCAGCAGGGACTGGCTTCAATCCTGCTTCAGTTCTCAGCTTGTAGCGTGGTAGTGGCTGGAAAATGTTTGACCTGGCACCCGTGGAGAGTTGGGAGTGCCCTCCTGGTGTCACTGGGTGCCCCTGGCAGTGTGAGGACGCGGCTCCCGAAGGGGTTTGTGCTTGTAGGAAAGTCTGTGCCATATTCTCACCGTGGAGGTTGGAGCAAGAAATTCATCTTCCTGCATTATTTGTGGGTGTTCTCTGTCAGCTCCTTTGAACAGAAGTGGAAAGATGCGTCTGTAAATAATTGAAATGGATGTAAGGATGTGAATTTCCCCGTCCTCTGTCCCAGAGGGAGTGAGTGACCCTGCGCTCCTGGGCTTGGAGGCTGGAATAAGTGGCACATGACAAGTTTGGGATGGGAATATCCCCACACATCCTGGTGTTGTCCCTTCCCCATGAGGGGCCTGTTTGCTCCCTCAGCTTTCCCAGATGTGTCAGTCTTGGGCTGTGACATTCCCAATCCTGTAACGACTCATTCCATTGCCAGTCTCTGTAGATATTTGCGTTCATGCTTTAGAATCTAGAAGGTAATGAGTTTTCACAAGTTGTTTTTTTGGATCCCATCAGCATCTTCAGACCCTTGGACTTGGGCCGGATCTGGCTGCATTTCTTGTTCCTAAGTGTGCATGTCTTGACTCCAGCCACGGGTTGCTCTCTTCCTTTCTTGTTTTTTTTTTTTTTTTAAATCATGTTTAAAACAGTCTGTGACACTTTCTGATTTTAATCTGTTCAGAAAATTGCTGCTGCTAAACCTGCTGTAGGATTTTGGATGCAGTGACTCTTCCAGAATCATCAGCTTTATCATTCCACTGCAGTAAAACTGCCAGGTGTTCATGGCTGTGCTCCAGCTTCTTAACCCACCTCTGGAATACAAAATGATGCTGTCAGAGCAAGAAACACTAAAAAATAACCAAACAACACCAACCCTGAAGAGTGTAAACCAACACAGGCATGTTAGGAAAAGCTGGTGCAGTTTGGGGAGGTGTGTCCTGCTCTTTCTGTGAGATCTCTTCACTTCCCCTGGAATTTTGACTCACACTTCTTTTTTTTTTTAAGAAAAGTAACATGATAGTCATGTTCCTGAGGGTGTGAGAGTGTTCCTTCAGAGCTGTAAACAGCTTTGGAGGGTGCCTTGATGGAAACCTGTCTCAGGGAGAGCTGGCTTGCTGCAGCTTGTCATTCTTCCTGCCACCCTCCCAGGGAACGAGCAGGGAAAGGGCTGGAACAGCAGGGATTTGGGGATGGTTTTCCGGCGTTGAAGCCTTGTGGCTCCCCTGCCAGGTTAGCCAGGATAACCAGACCCCTGTGCTCGCTTTGCCCGGTGCTGCTTCCCCGTGCAGGGCTGCAGGTGCTGGGTTAACGCCAGGAGACGTCGGCCGGGTTTGCTGGAACATCCCCGGGTTTGTCCCTGTGCCCCGGCCGGGTTTGTCCCTGTGCCCCGGCCGGGTTTGCTGGCACATCCCCGGGTTTGTCCCTGTGCCCCGGCCGGGTTTGTCCCTGTGCCCCGGCCGGGTTTGCTGGCACATGCCCGGGTTTGTCCCTGTGCCCCGGCCGGGTTTGCTGGCACATCCCCGGGTTCGTCCCTGTGCCCCGGCCGGGTTTGTCCCTGTGCCCCGGCCGGGTTTGCTGGCACATGCCCGGGTTTGTCCCTGTGCCCCAGCCCGGGCACTGGCCTGGCTCTCCTGGCGTGCCAGGAACAAACCCGGCTTCCTGACGTAAGCTGTGACTTCCCCCAGGCTTCCTGCAGATGCTGTCCCCGTGTGCAGGCTCCGTGGGAGCAGCTTCCACTCATCCTTCCTTTCCAGCTCTGCTGGGCCTTGCCCTGCCTTTTGTCCGCTTTTCCCAGGTTTCTCTGGAATGTGTGCAGAGCTCTGCTGTTTGCTTTGGAAGGCACCGAGCTATTCCAAACCCTCCAAGTAGAAATGCTGCGCTGATATTTTGCTCCCCGCTGACTGGATGGTGGCTGGCCACTGGAAAGGGAAGCATGGGGAAGGCTGGGATGACAACAGGAGAAGGAGGCGTGGCTTTGCTGGGTGTTTGTTCTCACCTCTTGAAATTTTTAATTGAGGAGCCAGAATTTCTCCCGAGCGTGTGAGTGGCTTGGAGGGGCGGAGTGGTCAGGGAGGGAGATTGTTCTGACGTACAGAGGTTAATTTATATTTGTGATTTATATATGAAGCTCTCAGCGAGATACTTTCATTCCTAAATCCAGCCATCCCGTGTTTGTATATTCAACAAAATTGAGATTATCAGGAGAGAGACTGAGTGTAGTTTGTTATGCTGTAATTTGCTAATTAGTGCCATGATCTCCCGCAATATTTATTATCTTTTTCTCAAAGTAGAATTTTCATCTCTTAAATGAACTTCAAGCTGAAATTTGCTTGCATGGTGGTAGGTGAGGTATCAGTTTCTCTTTCCTTTTCCTCACAACTTGGTTGCTCTCCAAAAACATCTTCCTTTATATTTAGCAGTCATCAATTTCTGGCCTAAATATCAGCCTAGACGTGACACAAACTCTTTCACATATTTTCTCCAATTTTGTGATAAGTTTTTGGTTTTTGTTTTGAAACCCCAGATCTGAGATGTTTTTAAATTGAAACTTAACTCTCCCTGGGGTTGTTTTTTTTTTGCAGTTCCTACCAGCTTTGCATCTTCATGTTGTGGCCACCGTTTTTCCAGAGGAATTTGCCTTTATAAAAGTTCTGTTTCTCTTTGTGGAGCAGCATTTCTGACAATAATTTATAGACAGAAAGCTTCCCAAATGAAGTGAAACATTTGGCCCCTCTGGGAACCCTAAGGGGTTTGGTTTTTTGGTTATGGAGTGATTCATTTCCAATCTCTCTATTAAACTGCATTTTCCTGTGGTGGCCTCATGCCCCCAGGGAAGGTTTCAGTTCCTCAGTCTCAGCTCCCGGGCCGTGTCCCGCAGACCTGGGAGATGGAATTCGTGTCCCAGGGAATCCCAGGCTGGTTTGGGTTGGAAGAGTCCTTGGAAGTGATCTTGTTCCATCCATCCCATGGGCAGGGACACCTTGTGCTGGCCCGGGTCGCTCCCAGCCCCATCCATCCTGGTCTCTCCATTCTCTCAGTCCGGTTTTCAGAGCGAGCCCCTGCTCTGCTTGTCGCTAAAGAAACTCCCTGTTTCGTTCAATAACTTCCACATAGGATGCATAGAGGAGACAAATAAAAGTGATCTTCCCAGAGGAGCTGTTGGACAGCCCAGATGTGTCTGGCCGGGCTGTTTGCCGCAATCATTTTGGCCGTGGGGTGTCAGTGACCTTGAGAAGTCCAAGCTTTGCCCTTCCACCATCCCAAAGGCAGTCTTGGAGCAGGGCTGGAGAAAGGAGAGGGACGAGTGCCACCTACTGCAGAGTGGCTCCTCTCAGCTTCCCTTTTCCTCTCTGCTTTCACTTGGAATTTTAACCTCTGTAGCTCCAGCACACCTTTGGCTGCTTTGTTGTGCTCCTGGCTTGAGGCTACACCGGTGAGTTTGGGGGAGTTTTCGTCTCCGTGAGGACAAAAAAAAAAAAGATTTATTATTTTTTTCCTCCAGAATTTTATAAATCCATTGAAGACACAAACAGAGATTTTAAAGCATAATGATGTCTCCTCACTTCGTAGTGTTAAGGGAAAGCAAAAATGGGAATAAGATGATTATTGATTTGATTTTGAGTACTGTCAGTGATGAATTCTGTTGATTTTGTAATACTTAGTAAGTTTCAGCTGGAAAAAGTGAAATATCATGGTGAGATACTGCAAAATGAGCAGAGTAAAAGAGAGCACTTGAAGGGTGGTTCAGGCAGGGAGTGCTATCAGAGCTGATCTAGTCCTGCAGGTCAGTGGTACCTCCAGCAAACTTTCAGGTAACTTCATTAAAATCACTCTGAAGTGTATCTCAGTCAAGCATGGTCTCTCCTACCCCTCATTCCAGCCTTTTCTGTTGGGTTAGGAGAAGGGTTAAGTGCTTGCTCCTTATCTGAAGGAAACAAATACAGGAAAAAGCAATTGTGGACTAATTTCAGGTCAAGTTGTCCTAATTTCAGCTGTCTCTCCATTCTAAATTTAAATTCTTGGGTGAAATTGAGGCTTGTGGCGCTGAGAGAGTTCAACTTGAATAAAGTTGAATTAAATTAAATTATACTCTGCCAGGTCAGTAGATGTTGCACCGGCACTGCTTTGGCATCATCCAAGGAGGGAGCTTATCAGTAGATCCAAGGATTATTGCTTCTGGAGGAAGAGAAATCCAGTGGCAGAGCAAACTCAGGGCTCTCCTGCGTCTTTAAACGAGGACAGTCCTCGTGAGTCAAGAGCTGAGTTTAGTGCCTTACTCATCCAACCTGTGGGGCTGGCAGGGAGCTGGAGAGGAGCTGTTCCTCTGAAATAGCACCAGTTCCCACACCCCAGCCCCAGGCATCATTCTTGGGAAGTGAGACTTGAAGAAGCTTGGTCATATAAAAGAAGGGAAGGTGCCCGAGGGAGAGGCCTGTTCCTTCACTCGTCCCTGTGCAGAGGGGGTGCAAGGTGGGGGGATTTTCCTTTCCATCCGCTCCCGGCCCTGCAGAGCGCCGGGTATCCCGTGCTTTGCCCTGCTTCGTTGGCAGGAGGGGAATTACTGGGATGTGGCGGTGCTGCAGAAGGCCTGGAGTACTTCTTGCACTGCTCCCACACCCATTTCCATCTGTGCCACGCCGGAGGAGAACAGGACTGACTGGGCAGGCAGTGTTTGCTCTCGAGGCTCCTCATTTCCATGGGGAGTTGCTCCAGAGAAGTGAAAGGAGCCGTGGTGGTTTGGGAGCAGTGTGAGACGCGGGAACGCTCCCTGCTCTGTTACCATTCATCCCTTAAAACTCATTCCAGAAAAGCCAGTCTGGCTGGGACAGCATCTTCCCAATTCCACGTGTTCCCTCTGTACCAAACAAAACTGCTGCAGTTTTGGAGTCTGATTTGGGAGAGCTCTCGTTCTTTCTCAAGGTGCCAGCGTAGGAATTTTGCCTGGTGCGCCTTTAGAAATGGAAAAGCAAAGCGAGCTGTTAGAAGGAAGGGTGGTGTCAATAAAAGAACATCGGGGGAAGCATTTTACAGAGTTCTGAAGTCACTTGTCGGGATGAGGGCTCCGTGCAGATGCTCCTAGGAAAGTGCTTGGCAAGGAATAGGTCAGGGCTGCTGCTCGCTTTTGTTTTCTCTTTCCCTTATTTCATTTCCAGGTGAACAAAAGACATCTCCAGCATTCCACCTGGTCCAAATGCTGCACCTACTAAATGGATTTGTCTCTGCAGCAGCATTTGTGCTCACATTACACTGAGTATACCAGGAAACAAACCAAGTTGCCTTTGATGTCTCACAGCAGGTTAAAGGAGGGGCAGATTCAAACTCATCTCCTGGGATTTGGGCCCTGAACTGGTCTTTATTTCAGAAGTCCTGTTCAGGGCAGTTAAATGTGGCTTGTACTTGTTCACCTCTGCTGTTCTGGCTCTGTGCAATATTTCACCTGGAGCAGAAGGTGCCCCAGGAGGAGATTTTTGCTGAGAATTGGGAGAACTTTTCCTGATCAATAAATCTGTTTTAGTCCAACCCCCTCATATTACTCTGAGGGATTCGTGCTTCTGTTTTAGAGCAGCTTGTAGAAGCTGTGAGGTGTTTTTGGTGGCGCAGTGGCACCTGACAGCCCTCTGAACTGTTAATGCAGACAAAGGGAAATCCTGCTCATTGCTGTGGGTACCGCTGCTCTTCCTTAAAAGCTGCTTTTCCCTCAGGTTGTGTCTGATGTGCCAGAGCTGTCTGCATCTCTGCTGTGAGATTCCTCTGTTTTGTGTAGCTGGAGCAATAAGCTTGACCTGTCTTGACATCCCTCTCCATTTCTGGCCTGCTGCCCTGTTCCTGTCTCTCCCGTATTTTCCCTCTGCTGTGTCATCCCGTCCCTTTGAGTACTCTGTGATTATCTGGGAGATGAGGATTTGGACTGATGCCTGGCTTGTGTCTCTTTGTGTTCCTCTCCTCCTCTGTGTGCTGCCCTGTCCCCTGTCCCCCCAGGCCTGGTGCAGAGGTGCGTGGTGATCCAGCGGGATGAGAACGGCTTCGGGCTGACGGTCAGCGGGGACAACCCCGTCTTCGTGCAGTCCGTCAAGGAAGGTGAGAGCACCCCCACACCTGCCAGCTTGCCGTGGGGATCCCGGGAATACACGTGAGCTGGAGCAGAAAACTCCCAAAGCCCTCCCCAGGCGGGCTGGCTGCAGCTTGGGAAGGGATGTGCAAGGTCAGGGTTGAGCTGTGGGGATGCGGTGAATCCCTTCCTCTGGAGCTTCTCCCAGGCAACCACGGACAGAACGAGAGGACACAGCCTGAAGCTGTGCCAGGGGAGGGTTAGGTCAGACATCAGGAAAAGATTCTTCGCTGGAGGAGTGGTTGGGCACTGGAATCACCTGCCCAGGGAGGTGGTGGGGTCCCCGTCCCTGGACGTGGCACTCAGTGCCAGGGTTTAGTTGATGAGGTGGTGTTGGGTCATAGGTTGGACTTGATGATCTCAAGGGTCTTTTCCAACCTGGTTGGTTCTGTGATTCTGTGATCTGGTGGATTTGGAGCTGGCCTCTTGCATCCCAGGTGGAGGAAATGAGTCCTTGGCACGTGGTGGGATTGTGGCCTGGTGTATCCAGTGCCAGGTGAAAGCAAAACTGCTCTAGACTCGACACCCAGAGATTTTACTGCTAGAGGAAGCTTGGCTGAGTGCAGGAGTGTTTTGCATGTTTTACAGAAGTCTTAAAACTGTTTTTGCTATAAATGATAGTATTGAAACAGGAACTAAATGATTTCTTGCCTCTCCAGATGGAGCAGCCATGCGGGCTGGAGTGCAGACAGGTGATAGAATTATCAAGGTAAGGGCATTTAAATTGTGAGAGAAATGGGTCCTTTGTCTTAAATGAGCTCTTTCCCTGAAAAAAAGGTCATTGATATATCTGCTGTGGTGTTGGCTTTAGGAATGGTCTAAGCTTCAGGATTTTATGGACAAGTTCAGCATCCTGCCAGGTTCGAGTGTCACAGATACAATTAAACCAGAGATGGCAGGGAAGAGAAGGAAACGAGAGTTGTTAATAATGACCTGTAAATAAATAGCCTGCTTGAATTACTGTTTCCCCCCTAACTACCCCCAGATCCGTGTTCTTTTTTAGTCCCAAGCAAGTAAGAAATCAAGTCAGTAACTTAAAAGACTGTGTAAAGTATTGCTGCAAAATGCTGCAGCAGCTCCTGACACAGATGGAGCTGGGATCTCAACCAGGCATTGAAATAACGAATTAAATTAGCTACCCTGTTGTTTTTCTGCCCAGGCAGAGATGGATTGCCTTTTTTTGTTTCCCTGCCTGCTTGGGTTCTTTCGGTGTGTGCACAGTTTTCTTTTTGCAGAGCTCTGCTCGCTGAGATAAACCGCTAGAAGGATAAATTATTTATCTGGTAATGTCTTGAAAAACGCAGTAATGGAGGTGGGGGAGAAGAAAATGCTGCTCCTCATCCTGGTGCTTGTTGTGGAATGGGTAGAACTGCTTGGAAATCAGGAGTTAAACGCTGAATTTTCTCCCCTCCCTGCCCAGGTGAACGGGACTCTCGTAACACACTCGAACCATTTGGAGGTGGTCAAGCTGATCAAGTGTAAGTAAAGGCAGGTGGCTCTTCTGTCACCTCCAGAGCATGACAGGCATCATTCCGAGGGCGAGTGACAAGGGTGGGGTCAGTGCTGAGAGATGGAGGGAGTGTGTGAAACGGGGAAGTGAAATCAGGGTGCTTTTGACACCCTGAATTTGAGCTGATGCATTCTCCTGTAGTTTCTCCTTAACTTAATGTTTGAACTACCATCAAGCCTTGCCTGGGTGCTTTCCCATCTTTTGTTTCCACCTGAAATACCCCAGCTGGGCAGGCACTTAATGTACATTGCACAGCACCACAGGAAATACGTTCCTGGTGGATTTTCTCCTACAAGGAAGAAGGTGGTGGTGGTGGTTCCTGCCAGCCTAGCGTGGTTTATTTTGTGCGTGCGTGCTGTAAAAGTGACCTGCTGGGCTGGAAATTGGATTGCCTGCTTCTGTAAGGGGTGATTCTCATGAAGGTTTTTTGGAACAGCTGAAATTTAAACAGATTTCTAAACCAGGCAGTGCCCTCAGGTTCGCTGGTTTGGAGGAGGAACGGCGTGAGCTGTGCCTGCAGGGTGAAATGCCAGCGAGGGAAACCAGAGAACCACGGAAATGTCCCCGTGTGTGTGACCTGTGCCTGTCCTTGTGTCCCACAGCGGGTTCCTATGTAGCTCTCACTGTCCAGGGGCGCCCTCCAGGGTCGCCCCAGATTTCCTTGGCGGATTCCGACGTGGATCTGGCAGCTTTTGGGCATATGTCTCCCATCATGACATCCCCCCACTCGCCCGGCACGTCAGGGAATGCAGAAAGGATCACCAGCCCAGTGCTCATGGGGGTAAGGCTTCAAGCTCTGTTTCCCGGGGAGAAGTGGAGTCGGGTGGGTTTGGCCTGAATTTTTTTTTTGCACTTCAAATTGGCAGTGGGATATTTGTCCTGTCAGTGGGTGTTTATTCGCTTCTGAAAAAGCATTTTGCAAGTAAAAATATCCAGTCTCATCTGATACAGCAGAAATACAGGTTTTTAAAGTGTTGATAGCTGCTCAGTATTAGGAAAGAATGCCTAGGATGGGGTTGGAAATTTGAATTGCTTCTCATGGGGCTTTTCAGAGCCCATGTTTAGGGAGTAGGTGAAAAATGTGTGTCTGTTTCCTTATCTGCCCAGCTCCACCAAAAATACCCCAGCCTGTAATCTCTCTGTATTTGCTAGGAGGAGAATAACATTGTCCACAACCAGAAGGTGGAGATTCTGAGGAAGATGCTCCAGAAGGAGCAGGAGAGGCTGCAGGTACTGGATTTGTGCAGGTTGGACAGGGCTGGGGGACGGTCTGGTGCAAAGAGGGGTTGTTAAATCACAATTCATCAGCAGAGCTGCGTGAAACAGACTTTCTGTGGCAGCTCCTTGGGCGTGCAGAGGTGCTGGAGATCACTGAAATGAGAGAAGAGTGAAGCTCGCACAATTCTTTTGCAGTTCCTCCAGGAGGAGTACAGCCGAACCTCCTCCGCCCGCCTGCTCAAGGAGATCCAGGAGGCAAAGAAACACATTCCTCAGCTGCAGGAGCAGCTGTCCAAGGCCACGGGCTGCGCTCAGGTAACGCTCAGGGGGGCCGGGCTGCTCTGGGGAGTGCTCCCAGGCAGAATTCTGGGGGTTGATGGTGTTCTGGGCAAGCTGGAGTTGCTTGGACGCCCAGAGAGTGTCCAGTTGCACCCTCTAGAGCTGAGATTTGAAGTTGGCTGTCAAGCACTGTAATGTCAGTCAGGATGTGGAGTAGATTTTACTGTGGGCTCTCAGCTCATCTGTGAAAAAACTGCTTTTAAGAACAAGTGCAAGCAATGATGTGTTTATTATCTGTCAGTGCAGCTTAAAATACGCCCATGAAGTCATTCTTGGAAGCTTAAAACAATTTTGCTTTCACTTTTGAAAAAAAAATAAATGTAGGCTGTGTCATTTTTCCCTTTTCCCCTGTGTTAAAAGTGCTGAAAACTCGGTGTGGATTTTGTTGTTTTCTTCTAGAAAAGCGTTGCAGCCTTTTCTAGATAAATTAAGAAGGTTTTATGAGTAATGTGAGCTAAGTGGCTTTTGAAGGTGTGGATGGTTAAGGATGGTCTCTTGAAATGTTCTGCTGTCTCCCAACTCACCTTCGTCTTCCCAGGATGGAGTCTTGTCCTCCAGGTCTGCGTCGGAGTCGCTGCAGATCAGCGAGGGGGAGGCAGAGAGTGGGGACAGTGGCAGCAAACTGGATTTCAGTGGTGACAGCCCCTCCAGACCCAACAGTGACATTGCTGATGTGAGTCTGGGACGGCCCCCGGGCTCTGCTTCCCTCCCTGTTGCCTTTGGGTTTCCTTGGCGGGGTCTGTGTGTGCTGGCCTGGGTGACGCTGTGCATTACTGGAACACGCTGCTCAGTGCCCACCAAAACCTTTTCCCTGTGGAAAACCTGGTATAGTGGGCTGGGATTAGAGGCTGGGAGAGAACTAGACTTTGGGGTTTTATTCAGGATTAGATTGTCCTGGCATTAATCCCTGTAAGCAGACAAAGAAAGATGGATGCCAGCATCCTTCTCAAAACTCATTTGTCAATTAGAGCACCTTTGAAGGGAATATTCCAACTGCAGTACTGTGACTCAGATCCAGGCAGTGGGCAGCTTGCCAGGAAAGTGGGAAAGAGCTTCCTTCTACCAAATCAGCTTCAATTCTTGCCACCAGCAAAGGCTCTTAGTGAGTTCACTCATTAGTTATCAATCTGTGTGCTCCCGTGCTCTCCCTTGGTGCCTAATTCTTAATTAAGTCACTATCTGATTAGTGCAGGGGAATTGAGACTCTCTGCTAGGATTTGGCCTAAGTTTGTTGATTAACTTAAGGATGTGGGAGCTAAATTTGTCCCAGCAGTTGGAAGTGAAAGGGAGGGGGGTCAGATAGGAGCATCCACTACTCCTTTTTGAAATATTCCAGCTCCAAATCCTTCCAGCTCCCGCTCCGTGTTTGTGTGTAACAAATGCACAACCAAATTCACAATTTACCTTCCTGATAACCATAATCCTGTCAGTATTGGGGATGGTATTTGATCAGTGCAGGTGATTGGCACACCAAACATTCCAGCTTTTCGGTCCAGCTCTGAGAAACTCAAGGATCAGAGGCGAAAGAAACTTTTGGAAGTGGGAAGAGTTCTGCAGCTGGGAAAAAGCCAGGCTGGAAAGCAACAGCCTGAGCAGTAGCCTGGCTGGAAAAACCTTTGGCCACGCTGAGGATGAGCCAGCAGCACGTGGTTTTTACAAATAAGGCTCGGCTGGGCTTCCTGAGCAAGAGGATTGCTGGGAGATGGGAGAAGAGAGCTGAACTGTGAGAAAAGGTGGAGAGAGCAAGGAGAGAGCCGAGGGCTGGGGATCTTACAGCTCTGCTGTTGCTCACTGTCACCAGATTTCTGAGCAGCACTTCTGCATTGTGTTCTGGGGTTTTTCTGTTTGTTAGCTGTGCATGTAGGACACAAGATTTGAGTCTGGTGTTTCACACCTCCTTTTCCTGTGAGAAAGGAGAAGTTTTTGGCTGTTGTGGCTGGCAAACTGCACTGTGCAGTTCTCCCTTTCCTGGATTTGCTGGTGCTTACCAGAACTGAACTTCTCTCTTTCCCAGAGTCCTCGCAGTGGCCTGAAGGAGAGGATTTATCCAGATGAGAGCCCAGAAAAGGCTGAGCTTCAAGATACTGTGAGTACAAAACATCAAGTGTCACAACAGCATCTCCTCTAATGGACCCATTAAAATCTTGCTGCTTTCCCCCACTTTCTAAATGGAGCACGCCTGAAGTTTGCTTTAGAAAATAAAATGCAATTAAAGTGGTGCAGGGGAAGTTAATTAGCTGAGTAAATGTTTATGGAGCTTCAGAGCAGGGCCATTTAGAGGCGAGAAATATCTAATCAGCAGTAAAACAGCTGGGCCTGGAACAAGCAGAGCAGTTGCACGTGTTTTGTTCCTTGAGTCCAGCCTTCTTTTAGGATGTTCAGTCATTTGGAGGCTGGCATTCCCAGCAGGGCTACAAGTGGAACACAGCAGGAAGCGCAGCCCTGTCTGAACACATCATCATCCTTGGGATGACTCCTGAATTCTCCTTCCCCTCCTCTGCTTGTCTTCCCAAAGCCAGATCTCCCCATCTGTGCAGACGGCGCTTGGCACGTGCCACGTGCTTGGCGTGCTCCCGGCTGCGGAGGATGCAGCTGCTCTGGAACCACCTGAGCTGATGTTTGGGAATGTTTGGATCCTGGGAGAAGCTTTTGGGAGGGGGATCCAAGATTGAGCGGGTTTCCGTGGAGTTTCTGAAGAATTAAAATGATGAGAGTATCTCGAGGCTTTACTGTGAAGGACAATCACAGCATCCTGCTTTCCTTCCTTCCCTTCCCCAGGATTCCCAGTCCAGTGTTGGAAGTCCCCTGTCCCGAGTGGGGACTCAGATCATTGGAGCAGAGGATGATGATTTTGACACGGAGCAGGAGCAGGTGGGAATGGCTTTCAGCCTTTTTTCCCCACCAGCCAGAATTCTGTTCCCCTGTTCCTAAACTGCCTTGCTTGTGCTGAGCACTTCTTGTATGGTGAAATAAAAATTAGGGAATGGGATTCCTCTTACTGCTGATCTTGCCAGATAGAAACATATGGGGAGTTCATGACAGTATCCATCTTCCTCCTCCTAATTTCAAGCTTTCTAGAAATTAATTTGCCTTATTTCATTTTCTTTAGTTTCTGTTAGTTTAGTTTCTTTAGTTTCTGTTAAATCCTGAGTTACTGTCATGGCAGTGTGGGCTTTGACATACGTACTCTGAGTTGTTTTAGCTGTCCTTTCCCTTGTTCCTGAATAGTTCAGGTGTAATTCCCACGTATCCCTGCAGATCAACGGGCAGTGCAGCTGCTTCCAGAACATCGAGCTCCTGAAATCCCGCCCAGCTCACCTGGCTGTTCTCCTGCACCACGTGGTGTCCCAGTTTGATCCTGCAGCGCTGGTGAGAAGCTCTGGAAGTGTTTCCCTGCCTCACGTTTGGGAATCTTCACCAGACCTTGTGTGGCACTCAGTGCTGACTTGGCAAGGAGAGAAACTCAGATCCTGTGCAGGCCCGAGGGTGATAAATCCTCATTTATCTCCTCGGATAAATGGAGAAGCACGAAAAGAATTGTTCCCTTTGCATTTGGCTGCTTACAAATAATTATTTCTCTCTTGAAAGCCTCTCATTCCACCTTCAGGTGTGGAATGGTCTGCAGGGAAGGTCTGACCTCTCTGTGCCTCTTTTCCAGCCCCTTCCCTCTTCCCCCCATTCCCAGGGCAGCTCCCTGAGGAGCCGGGAAAGGGAACCCAGCACTGCTGAATTCCTTGAAATACTGGAAAGAAAACTTGGGAGTTTTCATGGTTTTCTCCTAATTTCTTGCCATCCTGTTCCCCACAGCTGTGCTACCTTTACACAGACCTGTACAAACAGACCAACTCCAAAGAGACCCGGCGTGTTTTCCTGGAGTTCTACCAGTTTTTCCTGGACAGAGCTGCAGTAGGTTCCACTTAGTTTTCCTCATTTCCACAAACATCCAGCAAGCTGACTTTGACCTTTCTCCACTCACCTGAACTGCAAAAAACTGAGGGGGTTAAAGCCCTCCAAAAATAAGTAGTTTTAAAAATAAAAATCGGAATAATATTTAATAAATAACTTCATGAAATTTAACAGTGTAATAAAAGTTCGAAGTATTTTTGTTGAAATGTTACCAGGAAGATGAATGGCCTCAGATGCCTGGTAACAAAACAAATCCCAGGGGATTTGTTGTTGATAATAGGAGAAATAATTTAGTGGTAGGTAAGCAAGTTCTGGCTCTTCTGCATTGCTTTTTAGTTAATAATTGCTGTGGGTATTGATGTGGCTGTTCCAAGGATTGGGAAATTTTATGGGTCTGCTGGAGAGCCTGAGAAAATTCTTTGCTGTCGTGAATTAAACTCCCAGAAGCTGCAGCAGGGGTTTATATACCCCATGTTCAGATTAAATAATCCCTGTGAATTACAATATATTCACGGGAGTCTCCCCTTTCCAAACCAGCTCAGATTGGATGATTTTGGCTTTCGAGGGAATTCAGTGCGTGATTTGTGCTTTTTATTGGGGTGCTCTGTGCTCCCTTGGTTCTCCCAGCCTTTCTTTCCTCTTGCAGAACCTCAAAGTCCCAGTTCCAGATGAGATCTCCCTGGAATTAGGTAGGGTGCTGTGTTCATGGGGGTGAAAGGCAGAGGGTGGGATAATCCAGGGAAGTGACTTTAGTGAAGGTGGGGACTGTTCCCAGAAGAACAATTGCTGAAATTCCTGCCTCACAGACAGGAGAAGGCCAGAACTGCTCCCTGAAGAGCTCCACCGCCAGTTCATCCAAACCATGCAGGACAAAGTCTGCCCAGAGGTTCAGAGGAACCTGGAGGATTTCAGGTACCGGCAGCTCTCCGTGGAGTTTCCTTTTAATTCAAATTTGATTTCAGTCAGCATGTCCAGCACAGGGAAACCTGAGGGACACAATAATTCCCCTTGGGTTGGATAGGAATATACCAGGAAAGGACCTCCAGGTCACCCTGGGACCAATCCTTAAATCATCAGTTGCAGTCCTAGAGCTTGGATTCTTCATTCCTTGCAGCTGCGTGAGGAAATGTCAGAGTATGTTTTCTTAGGTGTTGTTATATAAATCTCTCTCACTGATTGTGTTTATAATCAGCTTATATTCTTTTTTTTCCTTTCCCTGTGTTCCTTCCCTCTCCCCTTTGGGCAGGGAATAATCCCCTTAACAGAATTGTCCCGAGCATGGAGTAGAAGTTGATAATTAATTTGCATTTTCATGTGGGGTCCTGAGAGCTCTGTGCCAGCACGAGCCAAGCTCAATAATGAACTATTTCATCCCTAAAAATCTCTCAATCCACACGGATGCTTTAAACATCCCAAAAGTCCCTCTGTGACTTGCCCCATTTTCATCGTGAAACCCGTGGGACACCCTGAGCGCTGCTGCTCCCTGTCCCAGGGCAATCTGCAGCCCCAGGTGATGCTCCCCGTGCCCTTTTCCAGGCAGAAGCGCAGCATGGGGCTGACCCTGGCCGAGGGGGAGCTCACCAGGCTGGACAACGAGCGGCTCCGCGACCGCAACGCCGTGGAGAGGGAGAGGACCTGTGCAGAGCAGATCATTGCCAAGATTGAGGAAGTCCTGTAAGTGACAGCAGACAAATAGAACGGTGGGGTGGAAAAAAAAAAATAAAGGTGCTGCCCCAGACGTGGAAAGAGCAGGATAAAGGAATTGGGGGGTGGGATTTGACATCACTGCGTTTCTGTTTCTGCCCCTGAGTGTGTGTTGGGATGATGACAGCCAGGACCGAGCTAACAGTGAGGTCAGTTTTGTCAGGAGGCTGCTGTTCAATAGTGCAGGGAGTGCTGCCGTTGTCAGCTTGTGCATTATTAGATCAGAGCCCTTGTCCTGTAGAAACACCAGCTTCACAACCCATTTTCTCGTTTCATGTGGGCTGAATCCAATTTCCGCAGCTGAACCTTCCTTTCTGATTGTGATTTTGTTTTTTTTCCCCTGCTGGGACTGCTGAACATTCTCAAGGACACTTGAACACAACTGCTGATGCTCTGGGTGGATGGGACCGGGTGTTAATTGGGTTTTGAGTTTCATTTTAAAACCCTCTCTTGTTTTTAGGATGTCATCTCAGCCTCTGGAAGAAGACAAGAGGTAATGGAAGTTGGGGGAGCTTGGGCTGTGCCAGTGCTGCTGTGTTGAGCTGATAGAACACGACAGCCCTCTCCTGGCCGTACCTCCAACACTCATCTCCTAAATCCCCTGGCAGAACTCATTGGAATGCAGAGCATCGGCCTCTCCTTTGCCGATGTTTGTTGTCTGTGTTTCACATTTAAAAATTACTGTCACTGAGACTTGGTGGTTATTTTTGGTTTGTGTTGTAACTGCTTCAATCTGCTCTAGCATTTATTTTCTGTTCGTGCCTTGTCCTGCTCAGTTTTCATCTGAGCAGCTTTTGCACCATTCCTTGCAGGAGCCTTTTACTGCTGCTTGTTTTTACTGTAACTCAAAGCTAGAATGTGACAGCAAATATGGTTTTAGTGTAGAATTTTAGGACCTTCTGTGTAATTCTCAGAATTGTGTTTTCACCTCCTGGGCTTCTGTGCCTTTTGTCATGGAATGATTTGGGTTGGAAGGGACCTTAAAGATGATTTAATTCCACCCCCTGCCACGGGCATGGATAGCTTCCACTATCCCAGGTAGCTCCAAGCCCTATCCAGCCTGGCCTTGGACACTTCCAGGGATGGGGCAGCCTGTGCCAGGGCCTCCCCATCCATATATTCCATGTTTATTTACTCCATAATTTACAAAAGGATAAATTCTGATGTTGGCTGAGCCTTCCCATTATCTGTGAGAGTTTATTTCAGTTCATTTCATAACTTACTTTAATTTAAAAATTAACTTCTCAATAGAACCTTGGCACTTGACCTTAATTGTATTGAAAAAATACATTTTCCCAGTATATTTCTCTTGAACCTCACTGGTTTTGATGTAATTGGCAGCTCCACGATGCAGTATGTGATCCTCACCTACATGAAACACCTGGGAGTCAAAGTCAAAGAGCCTCGGAACCTGGAGCAGAAGCGTGGCCGGATTGGTTTCCTGCCCAAGATCAAGGTACTGCAGGCGTGGCCACAGAGGATTTGTGTGCAATTCAAACCCCAGTGTAGCAGGAAAAAGTCGAAAATTAGTGTGATTTTCCACTGTTTCAAGAGGTTCTGGGACTGCTGAGCTGCACAGCAAACATAAGAGCTGAAATGGGGTTCTGCCTCTGCTTGGCAGACACGTGAATTAGAACTAATTAGAATTATTTCCTTTATCTCTACCCCTGAATTCAGCTTATTTTTCACAGTTTTAGCCTTACTAAAACTTTGGATGAGGAGTGTTTCATAGAGCACAGCCTTGAACAACATGAGGCTCTCATGAAAGCTGTTGCCTTGTTTACTTCAGTTTTTTCTGGAGAAACTTGCCCAAACCCTCGTGGTTTGCGAGGCAGGAGAGCTCTTCTCCCTGCCACCCCCACTTTTCCAGTTACATAATGAAAATTTCCACCAAAACTTCATCTCTGTGGGTGTGATCCCTCATCTCCCACAGCACGGGGGTGTATCTGGTCACAGTAGCTCCTTATTTCCATCAGCATTCCATCTTCCTTTGAGATGTTAAAGCGAGTTCCAAGCAGTTCTGCGCTAACTGTGAGGAGGTGAAATTTCAAGAATTAACGAAAATCTCAGTGAACAGCTGGATTTGAAGCGGCGGGTGACGCGTTTGCTTTTCTTTACCTGCAGCAAAGCATCAAGAAGGAGAAAGAAGGAGAGGAGAAAGGAAAGAGGAGAGGCTTCCCCAACATTCTGGGCCCCCCGAGGAGACCGAGCCGGCACGACAGCAGTGCAAGTACGTCAGCCCAGGAAACCCCCGTGCCCCGGCAGCCTGACAGCCACACAAAGTCCCTGCTGCCTTTAAAAACTCACGCCAGGAAGACCCAGTAAACTTTTTTGCTGTCAAAATACGGTTTTGAAAACGCACGAACCCGTTTTGGTCCTGAAACGCTGCTCCTCTTACCGCTGCCAGCGGGCAGAAGTCGTGTCAGGAGTGTGACAATGATCCCTTTCGTTCAGTTGGCAGGGCCATGGAGATGCAGAAGCCCAGGCACCCCAAGCACTCGCCCACGGCCTCTTCGGTGAGCCCAGAGCCCCCGGATTCCAGCAAGCTGCGCCAGAGCGGCTCCTCCAGCGACGGCACGGACGCTCCCTACCCCCCTGCCAACCCCATGTCCCCGCTGGCCATGGGGCCCTTTGCCTCTCCAGAGGGCAGCAAGGACAGTGACACAGGTAGGGTGGAATGCAGGACGGTTAAAGGTTGTGCTGGGAACAGGATGTGCGGAGCGCTGATGCAACGAGCTGGGCAAACCAGGAAATGCTTTGATGTCATTAGAGCTGCTCTTCCTCACCTTGGTCAGCTTTCCTCAATTAGGGAATCTTACCACGGCCAGGAATGGTTGTTAGTGGGTTCTGCCACTGTGGCAATGGATCATGCAACAGGAAAAACCCAGTCTCGGGTGCCAGCCTGTGTCACCTGGAAGCTTTTGTCACTGAGACTCTTCTTGCCAGCCTGGGCGTTGAGTTCCTCCAGCTCTGAGCTGAAATGAAGCTGGGAAATTCTCTGATGTCCTCTGATTTGGTTGCTCACCTTTCCCGTTTATTTCGTGGCCAGGTTTGAAGCAGCCCGGGGAAGCCCCACCTGCCGGTGACTCCATGGATGGCACTCCCCGCACACCCAACAACACCTTTGAGTTCCCGTCTCCTTTGGAAAACCTGCAGGAGGAGGAGGGAGAATCAGAGAGGTAACTCTGGGTGCTTGGGGGAGCCTTGAGAGAGAGTCAGGAAATCTTGGAATGGGTTGGAAAAGGTCGTTGTAGCCCAGCTCCTGTGTCAGTGTGACAGTGGCTGTGGAAACTTAGTACATGAAATTGTAGTGACGTCATTTGTGATAAGTGTTATTGGGAGAATTAGGACACTTTGGTCTGTGTCTCTGCTGTGATAGAAAACTGTCAGGAGAGGGGACACAATGCTCTGGTTTGGAGCTCAGACCACCGTTCTGAAGTCATGCTGAGTGTCTGAGCAGGGAGAAATTCAGGCACGAGCTTCCCTAATGGTTTCTTCCCTTCCTTGCAGGATGGTTGACATGGGAACACCAAAGCCTTTCCGCAAGTGAGTGTGCTTAGAAATGTTTGAACTTGACTGAATTTGTTTGGATTTCAGGAGGTTATGAAGCAGAATGCAGCAGTGGTCGTTGTTCTGAGCCAGCACAGTTGTCTGCATGATCTTTTTTCTTCAAGAACACATGAAATCAGCCATTTTTAGGGCAGGTGGAGTGAGTCGTATGCAAAAAAAACCCCTTTGATCCGTGAGTGAAGTAGAATGATTGCTGTATGCACTGATTGGAATGGATGGGAGTTAGGGTAGGGAGTAGAGAGATCCCTGTTTTCCTTTTAAATCTGTCTGTTGCTGTTGGCTCTGTACCTGCAGATAGACAGAGGCAAGAAACTGTGACCTGCCCTTTTCACTGACTTGGTATTTGACTGCAAATGATTTGATCTGTGTCATTAAAAGGAGGGTGATGAAAACACTGTCAGAACAGGCAGTCAGTCCGTAAAGGGCAAAATTAGGGACTGTGCCCAGAGGTTCAGGCATCAAACAGCCTCCAGCTGGCAGGGACAGTGTCTTCATAATGCTGAGTTATGTTCTCAGCTTTCCCCTGGAATGGGAATTGCCTCACGTGTTTTCTCCTCCCGTCAGGATGGACAGCGTTGGCTTTGCAGATGTGCAGAGTGAGGATGAGCTCTACGACTTCGACATGGACATGGACCCTCCCAACTGGCAGCAGCTTGTGAGCAGGGAGGTGCTGATGGGGCTCAAAGCCTACGAAATCAAGCGTCAAGAAGTGATAAATGGTGAGATGGAGGCTCTTCTCTACCTGGCCAAGCTCAAAGTTGAAAGCTTCCCCTGGAGCTTTGAAGTTCTTTAAATTTAAAATTAGGTCTTTCTTCATTGATTTGTTTAAAGTAGTGGCTGGAGAATTGTAGAACTTCTGGTTTGCAGAGTTCTTAGGTGTGAAACTTGTGCTTATTACTGGGAAATAACCTGAGGTGAGATTGATCCAGTCCTTGGATAAGAAATGAACAATATCAAGTGGTTATTAAACAATATGAAGGCACTGAAAGGTCAATTTTTAATATGTTCTGTAAAAGAAAGCAAGAAAAGCTTGGTTTTTTTCGGAAAGCAGGTGATGGAACTGCTACTCCCAAAGTTCAGAAGGTTTTAGTTGCAGGGCTGGCAGAGGTCTCTGTGTGGGTTTGTGAGCTGCTCAGAACTCACTGCTGGGCTGGGGTAAATGGCGAGTTACAAATCACTTCTTTCCTCTGTTCTTTCAAACGTGGAAGTACAGCAGAGCCTGGAATATGGGCCAGGGAGGGAAGTGCTGCTGGGGAACCTGCTCTAAACTCATTCCTGGCTCCACAGCTGCGATCCTGCTTTCCCTGTCTCCCCAGAGCTGTTCTACACGGAGCGAGCCCACGTGCGCACGCTGAAGGTCCTGCACAACGTCTTCTACCAGAGGGTCACCAGGGAGGGCATCCTCAGCTCCAGTGACAAGCGCAAAATCTTCTCCAACCTGGAGGATATCCTCGGGCTGCACGGTAGGAGCAGCTGCACGCTGGAATTCTGGGTTCCAGGGGCTGAAAAATTGAAGCAAAGGGACCCTGGAACACGAGGCAGCTTCGCCCAACGCTTGAGATAAAGCAGAATTCTTCAGGACACCACCCTGGGCCTGCTCTTGCTCACACTTGTTCCAGTTCTGATCTACAAAGATATTTTGATAAGGAATCTTGTGTCCAGTGTTCCTTTTCCTTATCTGTGTTGATTCATGCTTGATAAAAGGAGCAGTGAGCCTTATGGGCCAGCATTTGAGGTGTTACAGCTGTTCTTGAAGAGAACATGAAAAGAGATTTAGAAAGATTGATGCCTTTTTGTTTCTGAAGGGTGGCCCTTCCTCATTGTTGTGGGAAAGGAGTGCTCACAGTAGGAATTTCAGCCCCTGGATAATCAGCTGTGTGGTTTTATGGCTTAAGTTGTGCTCCACATTATCCCTGTCTGTAAAAAAGTGATATTGAGCCTCAGAAAAGATAAGTTTGGAGTGGTTCTTAGGGGTCATTTGAAGACAGGTGATACGGAAGAGCAAAGGAGATATGTAACATTTTATTTGATATTATAGATTTATTGAGTCGCAGGATATTGTTTATTAGCTAATTAAAATTATTTCAAATCTAGTCTTCTCCTAGAATTGATGCCTTGAGGTGGCTGCCTAAAAAACAGAGGCTAGACAAAAGTAAGGGAATAAAGGCAGGGATTTATTTGAAGGGCCTTCAAAGGCACACCCTGGGGAGCCAGAGGCTGTTTCCAAAATGGACCCCAAGGTGGACGACGAGTCACGAGTTCCTCACCCTTTTATAGGTTTAGTCCATTTGCGTATCAGCATAAATTCACCAATTAAAACTTTAGCTAACGATGGAATTTCTTCAACTTCTGCACCTCTCTCACGGCCCTAATTTATACCTGCAGGCCTGGGACAGGCTGAGAGTCCTTGAACAGCGAGCTCGGAGAGGCTTTGTTGTGTCTGCCTGGCCTGGGAGAGCAGCTCACGAGCCACAGGGAACTCCAGAGTCACACACTGAGCCATCCAGAACTTGAGAAATACAAAAGTTAAAAAACCTGAGGCATCAGAACAGCTTTTATGTTAAATGCTGAAAATCAAGCCAGCAATTTGACCCCTGTTAATAAAATTTACCTTTTTTTTTTTTTTCCTTATTTTTAAGTTGCGCTGAACGATCAGATGAAAGCCGTCCGGAAAAGGAACGAGACTTCTGTCATCGGCCAAATCGGGGAAGATTTGCTCTCCTGGGTAAAAACTCTTTTAATATTTCTTCTGTTTGAAAATAACGTGTCACAGAGTGACCAACAGAGCCCGAGGCTGGAGGAGGTAATTCCCAGCTCTGGGAACTGAAGGGCTGGGAGTTGTCATTTCTCTGGAGCCAAAACAGAGCTGGAGGATGAGGGTGGAAGGAAGGCAGGAAGAACTCAGAGGATTTTCTTCTGACTGGAGACAAGAGTCATTTAAGGCACAGGAATAATTTCCTTGGGATGTGTGGGTAGAATAGAAAGGTACTTTTGGAGACATAAAGGTGAGAGTGGGATTTTGAAGAACGTAGTGGCACAATTTATTTCAGTAACACTGAGTTGTGAGCCTGGTGTTGCCTGCGGTGCAGCTGAAAGATGGTTAAAAATACTGATTTCTAATCTTAGAATTTATAAATTTGGAGTTCATAGTGCTGTTGCAGGCTTCACTTTTGAGATCTTTATGGAAAGATTTGGCTGCCCCATCCCTGGAAGTGTTCAAGGACAGGTTGGAACAGCCTGGGGAAGTGGAAGGTGTCCCCGCCAATGATGGAGTGGGACTGGGCGAGCTTTAAAATCCCTTCCAACCCAAACCAGTCTGGGATTCTGTGATCTGGAAGGGCTGGATTGAGGAGAACTGTGGAGTTTGAGATGTGAAGGCATCCCCTGGGAAGACAAAGCTCTAAACCAGGGCAGAAATGACTCCTCATTTTTGTCAATAATTCATTTCTTCTCTGGTGAGCCCAGTCCCAGTGTGGCTCTGCCTGCTGAGGGTGGCACGTGCTGAGCTCCAGCCTGTCTAAACTTGGCTTTTTTGGCTTTCTGGCACAGTTTAGTGGAGCAGCAGAGGAGAAGCTGAAACTTGCCACTGCCACCTTCTGCAGCAACCAGCCCTTCGCTCTCGAGGTCATCAAATCCCGCCAGAAGAAGGACTCGCGCTTCCAGACCTTCGTGCAGGTGAGTTTGCCCACAGGGCTTTGAGGTTTTCTCCACCAGGCTTTGAGGTTTTCTCCACCAGGCTTTGAGTTTTCCACAGGGCTTTTGGTTTTCTCCACCAGGCTTTGAGGTTTTCTCCACCAGGCTCTGAGTTTTCTCCACCAGGCTTTGAGTTGCCCCAGGGTGTGGCTGGGGGCCAGCACAGCCCAATGAATCCTCCTAGATAAAGTTCTGATAATTAATGGCATTAATTAATGACATCATGCCTAATGTTGCCTTCAGCTCGGGATCATTTCCAGCGCTGTATTTATCTCTCCTGATGGTTTCTGGAGGGAGCACAGAGCGTCCTGCTGGAATGCAGGGCAGCACACGGTGTCCCAGGCAGGAGATGCCATCTCCCTCGAGGCGGCCGCTGCCCGAGGATGCCAAGTTCTGCGGGGCAGAGCGCTCAGAGTGCCAGGGGCAGGAGTTTGCTGCGTGCCAGGGGCAGGAGACGGATGAGGCTCACCTGCTCTGCCTGCCAGCAGCGGGGCTGGGCTCCGTGTGGCATTTGCAGGAGAGAACATTATCTCCGTTAGCAGCGGCTGGGAGGAGCTCTGCTGGCACAAGGGGAGATTATCCTGACAAATGTCCCGTGCTCTGCCGCGGCGTGAAAGCCCAAACTGATGCGTTCCTGGGTGCTGCTGACTGAGATGGATTGGGGATGGGCCCGTGCCCGTGGGGAGTAATGAGGGAAGGAAGGCACTGCCTTTGTGATGAGCTTTTCCTGCGGGTAATTGCAGATGGAGAGGGGATGTGTTGTCTGGGTGATAGATCTTGGCATCTCTTGTCTTGTATTTAATTACTGGAAAGTGAAGTAATAGATGTTTAAGTGATGAATAGATGTTGTGCATTCAGGTAATTATGGCCTTAATAAAAATGACAAATGCAGATATTGTGCTGTTGAAATTTAGGATGCTGAGAGCAATCCCCTGTGCCGGCGGCTGCAGCTGAAGGATATCATCCCCACGGAGATGCAGAGGTTGACAAAATATCCCCTTCTGCTGGATAACATTGCTAAATACACAGGTAAAGCCTTTCCACTGGGGTTTGGGCACCCACCTCAGCAGGTTTTCTTGGTAAATGTGTTGAATAACACTTCAATTTTACGTCTGTCTCTGCTTTCATTGCGACCTCGCTGCTGCCTTCTGCACAGGAGGTGTAAAAAAATGATAATAAAAAGGCAAATCCAGTGTTTCTTCCTCCTTAGTAAAATAAAAAGGAAATTCAGTGTGAAAGAAGTGAATCTGTCAACCTGTAAAGCAGCACAGAACGTCCTCATGCTCTTGCAGAGGGTGGGGTTTAATTAGGATGTGTTACACTGAAAGATACTTCCAGCACAACAGGTAAAAATGTGATAAATAATAGCACAAAATGCCTCTCCAGCTTTACTATCTGATACCTGCTGCAGTGTGATTTCATTACTCATAAAAATAGACTGCAGCTACAAGTTCCCTCTAATCCTAATTAGGAAAGCATGTGATACTCCATTATCTTTGATGTACTGGTTTATGTTCCTGTTAACTGAATTCTCAGCGTGGCTGCTGGTGCTAGTGAGAATTGATGGGTTCACCTGGGCCTGTACTCTTAGTAAGGATTTCAGGTTTTTAGATTATTGTGAGTAGTTGTCACAAGGCCCTAAAAAAGAAAGAGTAACAGTTGTATTAGATGTAATGATCTGCAGGTCAGAATGAATTCTCTCCTGTCACAAATCTTATTTTTATCACTTTTGCAGGGCAGTGCTTTTGTTGATAGGATTCTCTGTGAATTTAACTCCTCCTCATCCAGTTGGAGCTCAGCAAACCCCACTGGAGGGCTGACTGCTCAAACCTGTGCTGGGGAGCACTGTCACACTTGGTTTTATTCTTGCAGAGCTGCCTGAGGAGAAGGAGAAAGTCAAGAAAGCAGCAGATCACTGTCGCCAGATCCTCAACCACGTGAACCAGGCTGTCAAAGAGTCAGAGAACAAGCAGGTGGGAGGGGAGGAGTGAACACCCAGGGCTGGGGGCAGCAATGAACCTGCTCTCTGGGGAGTTTTGCTGCTCCCAGTGACCATTTCCTTGCATTTCCCGTAGCATTTGGAGGATTATCAGCGGCGACTCGACCTCTCCTACTTGAAGCAGTCAGAGGACCCCATGATGGATGAGTTCAGGGTGAGTGACAGCCTTAAAACGATCCCTGAGTGAATTCTGTTTGCAGCCCTGTCATTCACTTCGTGCTTCTTCTGATGCACAAGCAAGTGGTCTTTGGAGGTAAATATTTCTGTGGGAAAATGAAAACAGTTAGTCTCGGAAATGTGAGTTTTGCCACCTTCCTGAAGATTTCTGTGGCTATAAGAGCCCAGTTGTGCACATAATGGTGCTGATGAAGCTTGTCAGCTCCGTGGAACAAATCTTTATGGCCTGCAAGCTCAAGCACTGTACCACAGAAGAGATACCTGATGGATAATGAGGTGATTGTGGATATTTATCTCATGTGAGTGCATGTCTTAGCGATGCTGTTGGAACTGGGGAGGCCTTGGAGAGCCCTGTGGTGTAAAAGGAGAGCTTGTACAAAAATGTGGGAGATCCATACAGCCAAGCAAAGCCTGAAGTCCAGCATTAAAAATATTCTGTTTCGTGGCTCCTGTAGAGCCCTGCAGTTCTGGTGGAAGCTGGTTACCTGCTGCTTGCTTCCCCCTCTTCCTCAAAGTCAGCGTGAATCAAAAAAAAAATGTATTTTGTAAAACTGTGTCATGTATCCTTCCCCAAATAAACTTGCAAGCGTTCAGTGAGGAAAGGAAGAACTTCCTGGCAGCTCCGAAATCTTGCTGTCATTGATTGTAGACTCTGAGACTTGGAAGGGATGAATTGTGAAAATTGTCACTTCTGCTTGCCTGCAGATCTAAATGTCACAAGCACTGAAGTGCCTGAAGAATCCATTGACATTACAAATCCCGTCAGATCGTTGGGATGATTTGTAAATCATTTGTGGGCACACTTGACTTGCAAATTGAGTGCTGAAGCATTAATCAGTGGTAATGCCAGAGCTGAGTGTGGGGTGTTGGAAAAGCTCCTCCTGGGAAATAGGGGACTTCCTCATGCCCCAGGAGGTTGACTCGGTGGGAGAATTCTCCACCCTGCGACACTTGGCCTGTGGAAAAGAGCAGTGGAAGGGGAAAAGTGATAACTGGCACCTCTGACAAGATTTTGGGTTCCCTGCTCCGTGTTTCTTTCCCAGCCTGGGTTTGGCTGCTCATCTCCAGACTGGAGTCCTCTGGCATCCCTGTGTTTTATCATGACTTGCTTCCATAGAAATGCCATTTTTTTTCCTTTCCCCTGGTGACAGAACCTGGATCTAACAAAGAGGAAAATGCTCCATGAAGGGCCCCTGACTTGGAAGGTGAATCGTGACAAAACCATCGGTGAGTCTGGGCCACCCCCCCTCTCCCCTGGCTCTGGGTGAGTTTGCTGGGAAGGAAAGGAGGGAAAAGCTCTGCTGCAGCTCCCAGTTCTGCTTCTTACTGCCACCTCTGATAATGCCTGTGTGCTCCTCCGAGCTGATTAAATTATTCTTGTCAATTCTGACATGTGCTGGAGTATCATTAGGGCCATGCAGGGACACAGCAGTCAGTCATGAGCTGATCCAGTTCCATCTGTAGCTTTCTGCTGGAGTTTTCACGAGGAAGATCTGCAGGCTTTGCCTGGAATGGCACAGCACTGATTGCTGCCTGTGCATGAGTAATCAGAAATGCAGCTTTCTGCTTTGTGATAGAATCTTTTAACTCGTTCTGAGCTCTTCTGCTCTCTGGGCAGATCTGTACACTCTGCTGCTGGAGGACATCCTGGTGCTGCTGCAGAAGCAAGATGACAAACTGGTGCTGAAGTGCCACAGCAAGATCCTGGCGTCCACAGCTGACAGCAAACACATCTTCAGCCCCATCATCAAACTCAACACCGTGCTGGTTCGCCAGGTGGCCACAGGTCAGTGCAGCCCACTGGGAAAGCAAAAACAGAAGCCAAAAATAAAGATTAGCTCAGTTGAGGAAGATGATTTTTGTGTAGATTTTCAGAGTAGAACGTGGAAAACTGCGTAGGCTTAATTCTTGGTTGTCCAACATCGTGCTTAGTATGGATGAGCTGTTTAACTTCTTTGCATCAGTAATAGGCATTGCTTGAGTTTTAAATAGACTTCTAAATGGAAGTACTCTGATTGTGTTAGAGGAAAAGCGCTCTGGAAATTATTAGAAGGGAAAAGAGGAGAAATGAAGCTTTTCCAGAATGGTTCGAAATGGGTTTTTCCTTTGAGGGTGCATTTCTTTGATAGGGCAAGGTCAGTGTTTCTGTATTGGCGTTGGAGGGTTATCTCATGGACTCTGTCCTTGCTTTGGGCTGGGATTATGGCTTGTTCTAGGAATTTTTGGGAAGCTGTGTGGGACCTGGCACCTATTTAAATCCTCCCTTCCCTGTGTTGGTGCAGATAACAAAGCTTTCTTCGTCATCTCCATGTCGGAGAAGGGGGCTCACATCTACGAGCTGGTGGCACAGACTGTCTCAGAGAAGAACGTGTAAGTACTGGGTTCAGTTCCAGCTGCTGCTGAGTTTGTTGTACCTGAGAGACCTTTACTCCCTGAATTCCCTGAGTTCCTTCTCCAAACTCAGCTGCAAACCTGGTGGGCTCTGTAGGAAGCATCCAAGGATAGTCCCTCCCAACCGGCTCACTCCAGACCCTTTTCTGACCTCCGGAATGCTTTTATTTACCCTTAACAATTCTGGGGTTTTGTGCCTGACTGCCAGATCAGACACAGAAATAATCCTGTATCTTCATGCAGCACCAGAGATCTTTGCAGATTTACATTCTGGCATCACAAATGCCCCGCTGCAGGAATTGGATTCCATGGCTGAGAGCTTTGTTGGGAGAAACTCTTCTCTCCTAAAGTATAGGCAGGGCTAGATTTGTTTGTGGGATACATGGCCATTGTTGCACGCATTGCACTTCAGTAATGTGTGAAATAATGCTTTTGAATGTATCTGTGTTTAAAAGAAGTGGTTGATGTGCCAAGTGATGAGGTCCTGTGTGTCATTTCTGCTGAGCTTTATGCCCTAGTGACTGCAGGGCATTCCTGGGGGGGACTGAATGTAACAGAACGTTAAGAAAAGACCTTTCTGTTGACAAAAAAATAATAAAAAAAAAAGCAATAATAATATTAACTGGGTTTAAGAGGATTAAATAGACAAATGCTCATTCTGCTTCACTTGCTGCATGGTTTTATTTGCTGTTTCTGCTGCAGCTGGCAGGACCTTATAGCTCAGATGGCAGGAACTGTGAAGATGGGGAGCAGCAGAAGAGTAATCCCATTGCCTCAGTCAGGCCCTGGCGAGTAAGTCAAAGCTGCAGGAAGAAGAAAAGCTGATTTTTCTTTCTCCAGCACCCCTTTTCCTGCTCAGAAATCGCCCCTCCAAAGCACGGATCCTCCCGCAGATCGACGTGACTGCAAACAATGTGTTTGTTCTTCCCTCCCCGCAGAGAGGAGCGTGAAGAAGAGGAGCAGCAGAAGCTCAAAGAGCAGCATGACATTCCTGCCAGCAGCCTGCAAAGCCCAGGTAAAACAGGGATTCGGGGAGATGGGATCAGGAGATTTGCTCCACGGAGTGCAGGTGTGCCCAGCCAAATTCCTGGGGGCTCGGGGATCCTGGAGGATTTTTCTGGAAAGGGATGATTTCTTTACAAGTCATTCAGAGACGGGATGCTGAACCTCTTGGAAATACTGTGTTACTATTTCCCTCTGATTTATAAACTGCTGGGAGAGTCGTTTTTAACCCTGGGAAGAACTGGCCTTTCACCAAAGCCACGCTCAAAAATTTTAGCGTTTCCAGAGTCAAATCTTCTGCAGTTTTATCATCGTTGTTTCAGCTGAATTTTTGCTTTCTGTCCTCTAGATAAAGATTTGGGCCTGGAGTCTCCCTTGATACTGAACCCTCAGTCTTCTTCAGGCATCATGTCTGAAAAGGCCAAGGTGGAAGGGCTGCTGGGGGCCGAGGGCCAGTTTGAGAAGGTGCAGCAGGCAGAGCTGGCACTGAAAGACTCCTCTGCGTGCTATGAACACACAGCCACCAGCTCAGCCTCGGTGCCAGAGGGGCAGTGGGCACGGGATGCTCTGAGGAACTGTGAGTACCCACGGGCAGTGCCGGGTGGGGTGGGGTTTGGAGGTGGAAATTGTTCAAACAGCCCATTTGCATTAATTGTCCTTTCCCCCTGTGCTGGATTTCACCCAAAATGGAGCTGACAGCGAGGAGTTCTGAATTCATGCACTGCCCTTCCTTGGGCTTTGGGCATCTCCCTGTTTTTCTGGGGTTTTATGTATCAAATGAGGGTGATAACGGATTTTTACTGTCCATGGAGTGCTTTGATGGCAAAATTATATTGCAGAACTTAGTGTCCAGTGCCAGGGCTGGTCAGCAGTTTTTAAAGACAAGGCAGTCAGCCCTGCACTTATTTCCGTGGCGCTGGAGCAGGAAGGAGAGGTTGCTTGTGTTGCAAAACACAATTTTCCATTTTTTATTTGTGAAGTCCTGCAAAATGTTAAGCTGACGTATATCCAAAGCGCAGGCTCAGATTTCCTGAGCACTTGGGAGGCGGTTGGGTCTAAGATCAGCACTTGTGGGTGTGTTGAGAAGTTTTCCTGATGGACAGATCATTGTTTGAAATTGTTTTTGAGGTTTTTAATCACTTCCTCTGCTCTGCTTTCAGAGGAGGAATGCAGGGCTCTGCGACCTGCTGGATCAGCTCTGGCAGTGCAGCTCTTAAATAGAACTTCCTAAAATTTGAATGAGTTCATTAATCCACAGATCTCCTCTTGGCAGCTCTGGAAGGGACACCAAGTCCCTCAGTTGTGCTTGGAGGGAAGAATGTGTGGAATATTTGAATGTGTGGAATATTTGCTTTGACCAAAAAGCAGAGCTCTCACATCCTTGGCCCCAGTTGCCTCTTCCATCTCTCTGTCCGAGCAATGACAGTTCTCTGCAGGCTCAGAGTTATCTCGGATCTTTAAATCCATTTATTCTCCTCCTTAGAGGATTCAAAGTTCTTTCCTAGTCCTGAATGTCGTACTGATACTCTTGGTACTTGTTTTAAGAGACCAGGGCTAGAATCATTTTAGTCTGGGGGTGTTTAAGGACAGGTTTAGTGACCCCACAGCATCTCCCGAGTGCTGAGGGTTGAAGGAGCAGCTCCCCAACAGCAGCAGTGGCTCCCTCATGCTGTGACAGGACCCTGAGCTGGTGACAGTTCTGCTGTGTGACATCACAGCTTTTTTTGGGTGTTCCAAGAGAGTTTTGTGGTGAGGATGAACAATCTGAGGCTCTTGACAGCAGCACGTTTTTGTTTGGAACAATATGTCCCTATTATGAAGTGTTTGGTTGGGATAATTTGGGAGCTAAAGGAATGTGGGTTGAAGTTCAAGCAGGCATAAATTTGCATCAAATTTTAGGGAAAATGTTTCTTCAGTTTTTTTTTTTTTTTCTTTTTTTTTTTTTTTTTTCTTCCCTGTCATTTCAAACCCGAGTGGAATATTCCCAGTTTCCTTGAGGTGGGAATCCCCTGCTACAGCCACAGCTGTGAGCTCCTTTGCAGGGTCAAACCCAGGCGCTCAGGGTAATTTCTGGAGACAATTCCTTTGTTTTTCTCCAAGGAGATGCAACTTGTCCTGAAATACTGCGAGGTAAAACAGGGGAGTGAGGCTGGAGCCCTTGACAGATTTATTTTTATCCCTGTTTTTCCAACCAAGAGCAAGGAGAGGAGTCACACCTCTGCGAGAGGGTGACCTTTGTGTCTGCTTTAATCCCTTTTGTGCTCTGTGAGCGCTGCCTGAACGTCGCCTGTCCTTGCAGCTGGGTTTGTCAGGTGCCATGAGTGCAAGAGCAGGATTTTCACCCAGTATCGTGGAGACAAGAGATTTTTGGGCGAGCAGGAAGGGGGGTGATGAGCTCACGGAATAGCCTGAGGTGGAGAGGAGCCAGAGGGATCACTGAGTCCAGGTCCTGTCCATCTCACCACGGAGGTTTTGCCTGAACGTCGCCTGTCCTTGCAGCTGGGTTTGTTGGGTGCCATGAGTGCAAGAGCAGGATTTTCAGCCATTATCATGGAGACAGAGATTTTGGGCAAGCAGGAAGGGGGGTGATGAGCTCACAGAATATCCTGAGGTGGAGAGGAGCCAGAGGGATCGTTGAGTCTGGGTCCTGTCCATCTCACCACGGAGGTTTTGCCTGAACATTGCCTGTCCTTGCAGTGGGGTTGCTGAGGCAGCTCTTGGTGCAGCAGCTCGGCCTGGCTGAGAAGGGGACCCTGGAGGACAGACAGCGCTCGCCCAGGTTCAGGACCGTGTCCCAGGAGGCCCAGACAGAGAGTGGGAACGACCTGCAGCCCTCTGACAGCAAATTCCAGCAGCCTGGCGCGGACAGAACCCTTGCCAGAACTCGAGAGCCCGCGGCTGGGCACGGCCCCCGGACTGCAGCTGAGTGCCCGGCCTCAGGGGATGCCATGCAGCTGGCGGGCGCGGAGCCCGGTGCCAGGGGCAGTTTGCCCATGGACAGCATGAACCTGGAGGGCTCGGGCTCGGAGCCGGAGGGGCTGGGGGCCGAGGAGAGCGGGGAGCATTTCTTCGATGCTCGGGAAGCCCACGGCGACGAGAACCCCGCGGAGAGCGAGCTGCTGGACAGGAAGGAGGACGAGGAGGTGCAAATTCGGATCTCAGGTGAGCCCGGGGCGCTCGCTCAGGGGGTGATGGCCTGGCCGGGGGCCAGGATTAACACTTTCTCTCTGGCTCACCTGGGATAGGACAGTCAGCTCCCAGCTCCGAGCCCTGCCGAGTCATTCCAGCCCCGCACAAACACGGGCCTGATTAATGCTTTGTGTGGTGGAGGAGAAGCTGAAATGCTGGGGGAGGCCCTCTGTGACAGGCTGGAATTGGAGAGGCACCAGGCACGAGCCAAGCCCTTGATTGTGGCTGTCCTGGACCACTTTATCTCTCTACTGCCTATAGGGACCTGCAGGGAAAAGGTTTTCCCTGGAGGCAAAGCACTTTTTAAAGCCCTTTTCCTGGTCAAGCTTCAGAAGAGAAACTCTCTAACAGTCTGCTGGAACCTTACCCCACTCTAAAGCTCCCAAAAGCTCATTACTTTATTATTTTTATTATTATTGCTGCACATGGACTATTTGACAGCTACCTGAGCACACCAAGCTCAGCACGGAAGCTGAGGTTTACCTCATTGTGCATTTTGTAGTAGAAGCAGCTGCTATCGGGTGGATTCAACACTCACAGTCCCACAGAAGTCTCTTATCCATAAATATGCTTTTTATTTAAAAATTGGATTATATCCACGTGGATAAGCCAATTTGTGACTGCCCCAATGCTGCTTTCCAACTCCATATTGCAAATCATTTTTCTCACTGAGACATTTTAAATTATTAAAACTGAGCCAACAACTTGAAGCATCTAATTTATTTGTCACCTCTTCCACTGTTTACTTTTATAAGTGTACGGGGACATCAAAATGAGATTGATCTGTTTTTAGTCAGTTCTGAGTCCCCTGTGCTGGCTTTGCTGTAGTACTGGAGAGAAATTCATTACATAGACTCCTATTGCTGGGTGCAGGTTGTGAAAGCATTTTCTGCCTGTAATTACTTTATCTTTTAGCATATCAGCAAGCTCTGTTTTAAAGCTCGCCCATCTAAAAGCATCCTCAGTGCCAGGGCTGGGGAGTGGAGTTTGGAAATCCAGCAGCTGGGTTTGTCGGGTGCCATGAGTGCAAGAGCAGGACTTTCAGCCATTATCGTGGAGACAGAGATTTTGGGCGAGCAGGAAGGGCGGTGATGAGCTCACGGAATATCCTGAGGTGGAGAGGAGCCAGAGGGATCACTGAGTCCGGGTCTTGTCCATCTCACCATGGGGTTTTTTAATGTACAGTGTAAAAACCAGCCCTGATCTCTGAACCTATTCAGAACCAGCCTAGCCTGGTATCACCACCAGTCTTTGGAGTTTTCACAAATGATTTTTCTCAGAGCAGTTTAAAATGTCTCAGGAGATGCCCTGTGGGATGTCCCCACTTCTTTCTCTTCAAATCTGCTCAAGCTCCCTCCAGGCCTGAAGCTTCTCGGGGATTCTTGAGTCAAACCCCGTTGTCTCCGCAGGAAATTATTTGATCCTTGATGGATACGGAACGGTGCAGGAGAGCTCCACGGACGAGGAGGTGTCAGCCCTGGTCCTGCAGTGCACCTCCCACGGCCGGCCCTCCCTGGACAGTGGCCAGCAGCAGCAGCAGCCCCTGTCCCCAAGGGACACCCAGTCGGACGGGGGCAGCTCCCCGTTCCCCGAGGAGCTGCTGGGCTCGCGCTGGGCAGGGCTGGAGGAGCCCTGCCCCTTCCTGGGCAGCCCTCAGCTCCCTCTGGAGACCCGTGTGCAGCTCATGCAGTACATCCAGAACATCGAGGATGCCCTGGAGAAGCTAAAGGTGAGCTGCCTTTTGTTATTTTTGTTGCTGTCATTAATTACTGTTATTGCTGCACTTGGAACGTTTGATCGTTTCGTGGGCATTTGACCGTTTCCATACCCTGTAAGTTTTGGGTTAGGAAAGAGCTTTAAAACCATTTTGATGGGCAAGAACACAGCCACATTTCTCTTTATCTCTGGCTCTTACTCCTGGAGCCTTTAGAGCAGAATCTTCTGCTTTTTTGCTGTTTTGTGTGCATTGAGTTGTGGATCACGGCAGGCCGAGAGCTCCGCTGGAGCTGGAGGGCTCGTTATTGCTTTGCTTCTGCTCTGGAGGAATTTCTGAGGGACAGGACGAGCCTGCAGAAGTGGAGTTTTCCGCAGGACGCTGGCCTGAGGAGTGTGCATTCCTGACATACAAATTTAGGTTGGGCAATAGGGAGAAGCTCTTCACAGAGAGGTGGGAGGGGCTGCCCAGGGAGGCTTGGAGTCCCCATCCCAGGAGGTGTTTAGGGACGTGGCACTTGGTGACAAGGTGGTCTGAGGGCACAGGTTGGACTCAAAGATCTCAAAGGTCTTTTCCAGCCTCGGTAATTCTGTGAAATCTCGTGTCTGCTGCTGCTGGTGGTGTCACGTGGAGGTGCTGAGTTGCACCGAGGATCTCAGACCAATAATGAGGTTTTCAGGCTTGGTGTAGTCCAAATTATTTTTGCACAGGACGAGGATTCTCTTTACAGAATAACTGTAGAGGGTTTGATGAGTGAAACATTCAGTAGCCAGCCTGCAGTTTCACTGAAATCAGAATGTGGCATGCAAATAAAGGTTAAATAAAGCTGCTGCTAAAGGAGCTGAGGGGGTTACTCAGTGTTTGCAGTACTGAAACCTCTCTTCTCCTGTTTGAAGCCCTCTTTGTCTGCTTGGTAAATCAAGAGCCGGTTGAGTTTTGGGGTTGTTGTTGTTGTTTTGCAGGAGGTGGAGGAGGACTACAGCATTCTGCGACGCCAGGGGCTGGCTGGCTCAGCCTCCACAGGAGAGCCCTCAGGTAGGAGCAGCCGGGACCCCCCCGAGCCCCAGAACCAAGCTCAGAGCACAGAGCCGAGTGTTTGAGGTCCAGCTCGTGTCCCTCACACGCCCAGAGGAGGTTTCACCTCCCTGAGCAGCCCTGGCAGTGCTGCTCGCAGCAAAGGTCAGCTCCATCCATCCCTGGAGGCTCAGCTGAGCTCGTTCCTCCTCTGGAAAGGTTCTGTTCTCCCCCCAGCTGCCCCAGACCTTCATCCCAGGGCGGGCAGCTCCTCTGCCAGGCCAGAGTGCTGGGAATTCCCACAGGGAGATGCCTGCACGTGTGGAGTGATGAGCCCGGCTCTGCTCTCCCTGGGATGGCTCTGGGGCCCTTCAGGTTGGCCTCAGGCACCCTCCGGGTGGAATTGCTGAGCTCCCGACAAAGGCTGGGAGGTGAAATGGGTGTGAAGTCTCTCACTGAACAGCTCTCTGCCTGTAGGAGTGTTTCAGAAATTCCACACACTCCACCCTCTCTCTCACCACCTTTTTTCCCCTTTTTTCCCCCCCTTTTTTCCCCTCCTTCAGACAAAAGCTAGTCGTGTTTCCAGGAGTGGCTGAAGATTGGCTGAAGAGAATCAGGACACAGCACCCGCTGTCTCCCCTGTGGACTCTGGGATGAGGGTTTGGAGCATCCAAACAGGAACCATTCTCTAGCAAAGTGGGCATGGGGTGCTTTTCCTGTGGGGCATCTGCACTATCTTGTCAGTGAGGGAGTCTGTTCTATTCTGCTCCTCTCCTTGCTACCAGAAATTCTGGGGTTTTTTTCAGAACAGAAAAAAAAAAAAAACCAAACCAAATGTACAGAGCTTTGGGTGTAGGATATAAAAAAAAGTGTATTTAGACATTTAAAAGAAAAAAAAAATCAATGTATTTATTTGACTTCATTCCGTGTATCAAAAGCACATTTTAATTTTTTAATCTGCCTTTTTTTTTTTTTTTTTTTTTTTTTTTTTTTTTTTTTTTTTTTTTTTTTTTTTTTGGTTCTATTTTTGGGTGGTGACAGTTCTGGCCCCCTGCATGTGGCCCACCCTGCCTGGTGAGGGGACAGGGGGGGACCTGTGTGCAGGAGTTTCCTCACTGGACTGGACTCTGCACTCCCTGCTGGCACTCAGACTGCCACGAGCTACTCATGAAGGTGTTAGGATGGAATTTATGGCTGGAATTTGCCTGTGTCCAACCCAGCTGCATGGGAATTGCTCATGTCACCACGTGTGGAACAGGAATTTTCCATGCACTAAACAGCCAGGCACTTGAGATGGGCAAATTTCCCTTTTCCCCTTTCCCATTCCTTTGCTGGGAGAGGAGAAGGAGGTTTAATTTTTTTTTTTTTTTTTCCTTGACTTTGTTGGCTTTGATCATTGTCTCCTTTGTAAAGTGATAAAAATATTTGGACCTGCAGCACTTTTGTAACTCTTCTCTGGATCAAAAAAACAAAAAAAAAGAAGAAAAAAAAAAAAAGAAGAAAACAAAGAAGAAATGCAAACCCAGAAGTGTTTCAAAGACGTGGGGCAGCTGTGCCCCTGCTTCACTACTGAATGAAAAAGGGCTGCCATTGGAGTTAGCCACAGGTACTGCTGATTCTAGGGCCAGTAAGTTTTAGTACCTGGAAGTATGTCTTGCTGAGGGCTTGGGGTGGGGTTTGGGGTTGTTTTTTTGGGGTGGGGTTGGTTTTTGTTTAATTTTTTATTTTTTTTCCCAATCATTTGTGCCAACGCCTTCTCGCCCGAACGGGAGATTTGCAAACCCAGGAGGCTGAAGCGGCTCTTTAGCACCTCCTCGGGCCTGTCCTGGTGGGGTTTGCTGCTGGAATTCCTGCCGGGATGGGAACGGGATGGGAATTCGGCTGGCCCGGGGTACCAGCGGGCAGCCTGAGCTGGCCCTGCGTGGCACAGGGTGCCCAGTGTTGCTGCACGGGGCTGCTCCTGCCACGTGTGAGAGGAGCTCGCCCTCCTCCCGAGTTTCAAGCTCTTTAAGGAAGCCAAACGGAGCATCCTGCCCGTGCCATGGTAGTCAGAGCCATCTGCCTTTGCTCAGCACCAGGATCCCCCTGCTCCTCCAAACCAGACCTTGGCCCTTGAGCCGCTGGCAGGAAATCACCTCTGTCCCTGGTCAGAAACATCCCAGCTCCTGTTCTTCCCCCAGAATCCTGTGAGGGGTGAGTTTGGGTGAAAACAGAGGGAGCAGAGGGGATTTTGGAGTGGGAGCTGGAGCCAGGAGCCCTTGGAGGGTTGGGAGGAATTCCTGTTGTTTTGGGAGCATCATCTCCCAGCAGCACAGCATCACCACTGCCAGCACCAGCCAAAGCCTTCTCCTGCAGGCTGCCAGGAGCTCCCTGCTTTTTTGGGGATGCTCCAAGGCCTGTCCTGTTGTGTGGGTTTGTTGTCAGTATTAACCCAGCAGTTCATTCCTCACGGATGGGCTCCCCCTCCTCACCTCAGCCACACAATTCCCCGGGTTCTAAACATCCAGGCTTCCTCCGAGAACCCCCCAGCCTGGAATGCTGCCATGGATGCTGCCAGGAAGAGAACTGGGCAACAGCCAGACCTGGTGTTGGAGCCCTTTTCCCCCTCACACTCCAAAAAGAGGAGCAGTCACTGTGACCTCAGTGATGAAAAAGCTTCCCAGAGGCTTCCGTGGCTGATAGGGAATGATCCCTGAACTCCAGAGCAGGGAGAGCTGGGTCTGGCTTTAAAAGAACGTGCTGGAAGAGCAGCCAGGGTGGGGCTTGGGGAGGCCTGGGTGCTCCCTGCTCTGTCCTCGTGCTTGAACACAAAACCCTCGGTGGGTCTCTCCGGGCTGCCGGAATTCCGAGGTCTGGGGTGGTTCCTGGTTCCACCTCCGATGGTTGTGGCAGCGGTGAGAAGCTGGGAATGCAGCGTGTTTGTGAGTTCCCATTTTTGCTGCTGGAGTGGGTTTTTCCCCAAACGCCTTCGTTCTGCCGTGGGGGCTGAGGGGTGGCCGTGTCCCTGTCACCTCTCAGTGCCAGGCTGAGGGTGGCACAGAGCCTCTGGAGCAGCTGGCACGGCCGGGATCCAGAGCAGGGCACGGCACAGAGGTTTCAGGGGTGTGGGAGAGGCCCAGCTCGTCTGACCCCAGTTTTATGGGCGACATAAATCCCGCTCTGGGCTCGGTCCTGGCTGCGCTCTCAGCCACGGATCGTCCTCAGGAACAGGGAAAAGCGATGGTGGGGCAGGGATCCCTTCAGCTGCAGTGCCAGGGAATTCCTTCTTCCTCCCTGGCACGTTGCTGCACCACACACCTCGGGCTGGGAGGGAGGAGCTGCAGCTCCAATGCACTATTCAGGATTCCCACGGTTTTTTCCTCCCTTAAGCCATAGGATTCCCCTTCTAAAGTGAAATTTCCACTGTAGGGAAGCATTTTAATTTGCCCCTGGTCGGTGATGGGTTGGACGTCCCCATATCCAAATGGTTCTTGGGGGTTTCTGTCCCAGCCACTCTTCCCAAAAATTATTTTTTTCCCTTCCCCAAATAGAAGAACAAGGATTTCTTATTTTGGGAACGAGGAATGGGCTAGAACAGCATTTCTCCATCTCCTCCGAGAGGTCATTTCCCCTCTGCTGTCACACAGCTCCTGGCCGAGCCGAAAGCTCGGATGGATTAATTCTGGAATGGGAATTCCCTGCTCCCGTAGGAGATTCCCGAGCAGCCCTGCTCTGTGGGGAGCTGGGAGCAGGAGGGAGGACGGGCAGTGCAAACCTCAGGAGCTCAGAGGGTTTGCCTCAGCTCTCGGGCAGCGCTTGGCCTGTCCCGGTGTTCTCCTAAAACCGGGATATTCTGATTTCTGTCCCCTGCTGGTAGAAGATTCCAGCCTCCTGTTACCCGGTACCTTCTCCCTCTGTTCCCCAAAGAAATCCCTGGATTCCCTCCCCTTCCCCAAAGGTGCCAACTGACAAGCAGATGTACTGCAAAAGGGATACTGCAGCCAAAACACTGCTGTTTTATTTTGAATTAAGTCTTGTGGAGCTCTCTTCATACTAGAATATTTTTATTTTCTTTGTACAACATACAATCATGTACTCTTAACAGAGATTTACTTTAAAGAGAAGAAAAAAAAAAATCTGGAAGTATTCTTAAAAAAAAAAAATACACAAAAATCTTTATTAATAATCCTGTATTTTTACTGATCATGTTTGAATGTCTAAAAAGACTTTATTGTTCTAATTATCCAGATGTATGTTTGTAAAATAGCTCTTTTATGACTTAGCTGATCGGGTTGTATGTTTCTGGAATTAAATATTGGTCACTTAAAAAAAAAAAAAGAAATCTGTTTTCAGGACCTGGGAAATAGAAAATTTAAGCGTTTCAAATATCATTAAATAAGCTTAAAGGAAAATGAGTTTGGTCTGGTGGATTTGTTGGGGTGGTCTGGCTGTGATTGCCTGGAGCGTTTGGAGGACAAAAGGAAATTTTCCTTGGGGATGAATTTTTGCAGAGGTTGAAGCACCTTGATCGTATTTTTGCTGGTCAGAGTTAATGAGTTATTAATTAATTGATTGATTGATTGACAGAGCACCAACTACAGGAAAAGAAAATCCCCCCCTTGCTCCGAGCTGAGCTGATCCTCCAGGACATTCCCTGCAGGACCCGGGGCCCTCCCGGTGCTTCTGCGGCTGCCAGGTGAGATTTGGAAAGGGAATTTTTGCCCTTTTGGATGAATTTCTGCTTGCTCCAGGCACTGACAATAATTTCATCAGCTCTGGGAGAAGTTCCGTGGAGCTGTCAGTGGCTCAGCTCGTGCTCTGGGACAGTTCAACCCGAGCAGGGATTCTGCTTTCAATCCCACATCAGTTTTGGGTTCTCTCCCTGCTTTCAAAATTTCCAGCAGTGTCCTTTTAAATCCAACCAGAGCCATTACTCAACTCAATTAACTAATTTAAATTAATTGCTTTTATTAATTGAGAAACTCATTTTTAAAAGGGAATTTGGTTTGAAGGCTGGGAATCCTTGCTGTGCAACCCTTCAGTGGTGATATTTCACCTCAGCATCTTGCAAATAATTATTGGCATTCCCATTCTTCTGCTGGATCTTTTTCCCTCCGCTGGGATCGACCCAGAAATGTAAAAGAGGAGTGAAATTAAAACTCGGCTGTTGAGGGAACCTGCGAAATTTGGAACAGGGAACATTTGTGCTGAGAGTTTGGTGATTCCTGAGCAGAGGCTGCTTTCCCTGAATCCCTGGCATTAGTGACATTCCTGTCTTCAGCTTCCCTGGAAGGTGATGATTCCTGACAGACAAGCTGGCAAAAATAAATGAATTAAGAACAGCACCAAAACAGAAAACAAATCAGGTTCATTTCAGAAAACTTGGGGGTTTTTTCCTTTTTTTTTTCCCTTCCTTGTCTGCATTATGTACATGAAGCTCCTTGAGAGATTTCTTTATTACTTTATTATAATTGGTAATCTGAGCTCTACTGCACTTTCCTAATGATGCTCTTCGTGTTTTGCCTATTTAAATGTTATTTTATAGATTCCCTTTACTGCCTTGCTGTAAATAAATGATTCCAAAACTGAGCAGCTCCGAGAAATCCGAGCTCGGTGGCTCCTGCCCTCAAATCCCAGCTGGGGATGGGGGAGAGCTGTGCTGCAGTTTTGGGGCTGTTTCCCATCCACAGCCCTGGAATTCATCTCTCCACCAGCAGGGAAGACATGAGGGGACTCAAGGAGTCACTGCAGGTGGATTTTGGGTCTTTTTGAGTCATTTTTGGGTTCTAGGAGGTTTAAGATCGCTTCCAACCCAACCATTCCATGATTCCAGGGGTCTTCTGAGCAATTAGGATGGCATTCTGCCCACCCACCTCCCTAAACGACAAAAAACAACTGTTTATTCCATTTGTTCTCTCACCAAAGATCCCCTTGATATTTGCTGAAAAATACCCCAAATTTCCCCTTTTTTTTTGTCAGCTCCTCAATGGATTTTAGGTCGTTTTTGTCCTTTCAAAATATTGACGGAGGCTGGTGTGGGATGGAAGCTGTCCAGTGCCTGGCACGAGTTCTTTGCCAGTTGGGCCGATCATTTTGGGGGGAAATGTTTCCCATCAGAGAGGGCCCAGCACGCCCAGGATGAAAAAACAAAAACTTGGATGCGTTTCCTTCAAAGCTTGATCCAAAACCGAGGTGGGAAAGAGTCTGGGGCTAACACCGAGCGTATGCCTGGGTTCAAATGTGGGTTTAACAAACCCTCCCAAATTTTTAGACACCTGTTATTAAAAAAGGAGGCTCAGGGGAGTTTTTGAAGGAGCCGAAAGTTTTGCTCCCACTTGGACTCCACCCTGGCGAGGTCAGGCAGGGAGGGAGGAGCAGCCAAGCAGGAAAACAAAGCTGTGATTTGGGAGGGATTTCGGAGCCTTTCTGCAGAGCTGCAGGTTGGTTTGCAGCCCCGTCCACTGATTTCGTCGCTCCTTGGAAAATAATCCTGGGAGAACGGGACTGGGAAGGAGAGGAAATGGCCTTGAGTTGTTCCAGAGGAGGTTTAGGTTGGATATTGGGAGATACTTCTCCATGGGAACAGGGCAGTGGTGGAGCCAGCATCCCTGGAAATGCCCAAAACCTGTGGATGTGGCACTTGAGGACACGGCTTGGCGGTGACATTGTGGGTGATGGGCTGACATCATTTAATGCTCTTAAAGGGCTTTTCCAGCCTTGAAAATTCCATGATTCCAAGTGCATCTCTTGCTTGATCCCTCCTGAATTTCTCCGTATCCCAAACCAAAAATCCACCAGCGTTTCCTTCAGTCAGGAAGCTGAATTTTTTTTTTTTTTTTTCCCCCTTCTTCCTCAGCAGCTGGGAGTTTACAGCTGCAAATCATCGAGTTGGGCTTTTGGCAGAAAAAAACCCCCAAAATACGCCAGCCTCTTTCTTTCTCGCAGCAGTTTGTTTGTTTCCAGCTGTCTGCAGCTCGTTCAGCGTGGAGCATCTCCCCTGATCAATATTTCAACCTCCTTGTTGATATTTACTCAGAGCTGCTGAATAAACTCCGCCGAGTGCAGCTCCAGAGTAAATCTCCATTTCTCTCAGCTCTCCGGAGGTTTGGCAATAATTCACATTATCCGGGGTTATTGTTATGCTGAGATATTAATGAGCACAGCTCCCTTCCTCCTGTCTCTCTGAGCTCCAGTTCTGAGCCCGCTTCTGGTGCTGAAACAACTTCCCAGCTCCGCATTAGCACGGAGAGGAGAGAGCTTTGTGCTGTTCTTTTGTCAGCTGGCTTTGAAAGAACCCTTTTCTCTCGAGTCTTATAAAGATGGGTTTGATGCAGCTCCAGCTGCTTGGGCCTTGTGATGAGGGGGAGATTAAACCCTTCTCGGTGGCATTTTGAAATCTTCCTTCTGCCATCTTCCAACACTCTGGAGTTTAATCCCATTTCCCTGGCAGTTCTGCTGTTTGCTCTTCACCGCACAAACTCCGCGCCAGAACTGTTCCCTGTTCCCCTGTGCCTGCCCTTAACCTGTCCTTTCACCTCCAAATCCTGATTTTTTTTTTGGTTTTTTTTTTTTGGCTTGTTTGGTTTTTTGGGAACTCCTCTCCTGGCACAAACGGGTTCTTGATGTTTCAGAAGCCCCCCTGAGCCATTCATCATCATCTTTTTGGGGCGTGCACGCGGCAGAAGTCAAATAGCCTCGACTGCAGCTTCTATTGAACTCATCTTTTCTCCTCTGCAATTTCTTTATTGTGCCATAATAAAGCTGCCCCTGTCACTGCTGAGCTCTGCCTCATCCGTCTCCCTCTGCCAGATGGGAGCTGCTGCTGGGCTGGGAGAAAATGCTTTGCTGGGGTTGGGACTGGATCAGGTCGCCTCAGAAACTGGACAAATCCTCCCCAAAGTCGTTTTTTGCCCGCTGAAAATGCTGTTGCAGCCCCCCAGGCCCAGCAGGGGCTGTGGATGTCCCTGCTCGGTCCCAGATGTTGGAGAGCTCAGAGCTCAACCAGGGATAGCAAAGGAGCGGGGAATGACTCCAGTCCTGGCTTCTCCTTCTCAGCAAACCCAATTCTCTGGTTTGGGCACGAGTTCCTGCCCCAAAATCCACGGCAGCAGCGTGGTCCCCGCTCCAACTGCTCCTCCAGGGCTCCGTGCTTGCAATTTCCTTACAAAGCTCAGGGCTTGGGCTCTCAGCAGATCCAAATCTCCCTGTTCAGCCGCTCGTCCTCCCTTCTCTGCTTTCCTTTCCCAACTCTCCCTGGATCTCTGAGAGCTGGAAATGTCCTGCGCTGTGCTGATGGAAAAAGCCAGAGCTGGAGCTCCGCAGTTCCTTGGGAGATGCAGGGATGGAAAAGGTGGCTCTGCACCTCCGAACGCTCTTTGCCTGGAAAAGGAAGCTTTTATAAACTGGTGGAGATTTCAAGGCAGGGGAATTTGCCCCAAAATCACAGCCAGGGCTGGAGTTCCCTGAACCTGTTGCAAAAATGAGAGGTCTCCTCCTGAGTCCTGGGCCCAACCTGGCCGTGAGTCATTTCATTCTTTGTTCCTCCCTTTTCTTAATCATTTCTCTCTTGAGAGTCTCTTCATCTTTTGTCTCTTCATCTTTTGTTTTCCCCACATTTCAAAGAGAGGTTGGGTTGTGGTGGGATTTTTTTTTTTTTGCCGTGCTTAAATGACTGCTTTGCTTTCTCTTTGGGGTGTGAATGGAAGGCACAGAGGAGAAAACATCCTTTGATGGCAGTAATTACGAGGAGAACAAAAAAAAAGCAAGGAAAACTGTGCTGGAAGGAGAGAGGGGCTGGAAATGATCAGTGCAATATTTCTGATTGTCTCGGGATGGATCTCCTGACAGCTGAGATGTTCTGTGTGACCTCCCTGAGGTCCTGTCACTGCTCCAGCCCCGTTCCCCATCCCTAAAGCGGCAAAAATCCCCAAACCCGTAAATGTTGCCCCTTCTTTAAGCGCTCTGCTCTGCCAGGGTTCTCTCACTGCGTGTGCAGCACCTGAGAGGGGGTGGGATCCATTTCTGGGGAGCTTTAGGCACTCAAATCCACAATCCCACAAGTATTTCTGGGATTCGATGGCCGTTCAAGGCTTCCCAAATCGGGAATCAGGGCGTGGAGCAGCCTCCAGCTGGGACCAGGAATATCCTCCCAAACTCTGCATCAGGATGGCAGATGCCGCTCCTGCCTCGCTGAAATCCGCACGCATTTTCCTTCTGCATGGAAGAGAAGGCAAACAAACTGTTCCACAGAATGTTCCTTATTTATCCAACCCGTCCTACCAACTTCTTGGAGCTATCTAAATATATATTTGTAATTAGCTGGGCTTTTTTATATAACTACCACGGGCTACTCGCTCCTCTGACTGCTTCCTTCAGAGCGGTTCTTATCTGTAAAATTATCTCATTTGGACGAGTTCTATTACCAATAAAAGCTTGTTATGAACCCGGCTGAAAAAAAAAATCACACCCATAATAGATTTATCCTTTGTGTCTCAGTCAAATCTTGCCTTTCAGTGCTTTTTATCCCCCGAAATCTCTCAGCTCTGCCTGAATTTGACTCCCTTTTTTTTTTTTTGCAGCGGGGCTGTTATTTACAGTTCTGCTGAAGTACAGCCACCCGTGAAGATAAATGTAGCAGGTTTTTTAAGTGATTCACTGCTCACCTCCACGTCAGTTTGAGATCAGAGCCCCTCTCCGTGCAGCTGGGAGGGAAAAGAGAATTTAACTGCTCGGATAAATAAACTGCCGGGAGGGAAGCAGCTGGGGGCTCTTTGTCCCGGGTGCTGGGAGCCGGAGGTGTGGGATTATTGCCGGAGGTGTGGGATTATTGCCTGGAGTTTGGGGGAAACTGGGGCAGACTCAGCTGGGTGCAGCACCACGGGATTTCCTACGCCCTCCTGGCAAAGCTGCTGCTGGGGGAAAGGGTTTTGGGGCTGCTTTGAGGCCCCAAAATGTGTTTGGGTCTGGATTGAGGCCCTGGGTCTGGATTGAGACCCCATGAAGTGTTTGGGTCTTGATTGAGACCCCAAAATGTGTTTGGGTCTGGATCGAGGCCCTGGGTCTGGATTGAGACCCCATGAAGTGTTTGGGTCTTGATTGAGACCCCAAAATGTGTTTGGGTCTGGATCGAGGCCCTGGGTCTGGATTCAGCCCCTGAAGTGTATTTGGGTCTGGATTGTGACCCCAAAAAGTGTTTGAGTCTTGATTGAGACCCCAAGGTGCGTTTGGGTGTGGATGAAGCCCCCAAAACACGTCTGGGTCAGGACCGAGCTGGACCCACAGTGGTGCCAGGGGTTTGTGCTGCTGTTTTGGGTGACAAAATCCATCTCCCAGTCCTGTGCTCCCCTCCTGCGCCTCGCTGGCCTCAGGGAGCCTCTTGGCAGCGATTCCCCGGGAAGGAGCACCCGGGGCTGGCTGGGGGGGCCCAGAGCTCTGCCCTGAGCACCCCGCGGGGCTTTGGGAAGCCTCAGCCCCTCCTCCCCGTCTCCGTGTGCCCTGAACGTGAGTGGGATCCCACGCCCTCCGTAACACTTGGATTTGCAGCTCACATCAACAACAGCTCCTTCCCCAAACGGGATTTTCTAGGTCACCAAACCCTCCAGCTTTGGCAGGGAACTGTGTCACATCACCTCATTCATAAAATGACCAAACTCTATTTTAAACCTCGCTGGGTGCCTTCCCTCCCCCTCCTCTCCCCACGTAACACTTCCCAGCAGAAGGCACTTTGGAAACCTCTCTCCTGTGGTTGGAATCCTGGTTTTTTTCCCCCCAAACCAAACCAGATTTCTCTGCAGGCAGTTTCTGGAGCTGTCTCCTCTGGATTCCTGCTTTCGGGTTGCCCTGTTGGCCGCCAGGGTGCTTTAACTTCTGTGATTCTGCTCTGGTTTATGCCGTGTCATGGAGATTTTGGAGAAATTTTAGTTTTCCGGCTCTTGAGTTGCCTTCTAAGTGTACAACAGCAGGGCTGAGGTTCCAAAAATTGCAGGAAGGGCTCAGGGCATTGCAGAGATGGATCTGAACCATGCAAAAAATGTCTAAAAGAGAATGGGGTGGGGGCACAAGGCGGGAGCTGTGAGGAGGACGCAGAGTCCGTGGATCGAGGTGGATGGAGGAGCCCTGCCTGGCCCAGGTGCTGTCAGAGCTGAGGTGAGAGGTGGGATCCGTCCACCTCCCGCTCCTGGAGCTGGCACAGAGGCTGCTCTGGGTCCAGGAGAAATCCCAGCTCTGTCAGCCAAACCTCTGCTCACCCAGGCAGGGCTGAACCGGGACCTGCAGGGCCACAACCATTAATTAGAAGCAGATGCAGCCCAGATGAGGGAAGTGCTCATCAATTCCAGGAATAATAAATGCTGGGAATGGCCTGCAGGGCAGGGACGCCGGGACAAAGGCCCGGGGTTCTGTTACAAAGCCACTGACTTGGAGCTGTTGTCCTGAGGGAAATGATGTGTAAAAGGGATGAGCTCAAACACCCCATGCCTGTTACCTGCGCATCTCATGAGCAATTTGTCCCTGAGGCAGAGGCGTTTTGTTTTTCTCCTGTGGTTCTTTTCCTCCAGCTTATTTCTTCTCAGCAGGAGGGGAAGATGAATTTCTGTCAAATAATAGTTCATCGCTCTTAATGCAAGAGTCCAATTAACTGATGGTTTAAAAGCTTCGCTCTCGTCGCCGATGCAAACAAACAAAACCGGGAGGACAGGACTGCAGCACTGCAGGCAGGGCTGGAGCAGCACGGGGACACCGCGGCTCAGGATCCTGCCTGGCATTTCCCAGCCTCACACCATGGGATGGCTCTGTCCCTCTCCTGCTTCCCAGGGCTGGACGATGTCTTTTCCCAGCCTGTGCTGCAGTTCAGGGCACCAGGAGGAGATTAACATTTAATATGAAGATCTCAGCAGCTGGGAGCAAAATTATCTCACCCTGTGTCCTCCTCAGGGAGGGGAGAAGGAGAGGACATGGAGGGAGACTCGGGTGCTGGCAGGGAATCCCAAAGCAGTTGAGGATTTGGGATGTGTGGGGAGCAAGCGCAGCTTTCCCAAACCCAGCTCTCCCAGTCTGGGGCGTTTAGTCTGGCTTTAGGGAAACTGGTCACTGTTGGAAGCATAGTTCAGTGCCACCCTGCTCCTTGCCCTCCTTCCTCAGCCCCCTGCATCCCAGATTCTTGTGCTCCCTCCGTCCTTAGAATCATCAGACCATGGAATAGGCTGAGCTGGAAGGGACCCACCAGGACCATCCAGCCCAGCCCCTGGCCCTGCACAGACACCCCAACAACCCCACCCCGTGCATCCCCGGCAGCGGTGCCCAAACGCTCCTGGAGCTCCGGCAGCCTCGGGGCCGTGCCCATTCCCTGGGGAGCCTGGGCAGTGCCCAGCACCCTCTGGGGGAAGGACCTTTCCCTGATTTCCAACCTAAACCTCTCCTGGCACAGCTCAGTGCCCTGCCCTCCCTGCATCCCTCCGTCCTTCCCTGTCCTCCTGCCATTCCTCCATCCTGCCTGGTCCTCTTTCCACCCTTAGCCCCCTGTTCTCCCTGCATCCCTCCATCCATCCATCTCTGTCCTCTGCTCTCCCCGCATCCCCCGATCCATCCCTGTACCCTGTTCTCCCTGCATCCCTCCATCCATCCATCCTTTGCCCCCTCTTTTCCCCGCATCCCCGATCCATCCCGCCCCTGCTCTCC
>VXAZ01010053.1:552825-571565 GCA_013399875.1 Gymnorhina tibicen
GGGCCGCGGGGCCGGGAGCGCTCGGAGCCGCAGCCGCCGCCGCCGCTCGCCGGCTGCCGGCGGCTGGCGATGCCCCTGGCTGGCACTCGGTCCCCATCTCCCCGGCCACATCCAGCCCTCCCCGACCGCATTCGGCCCCCTCCCGGGCACAGCCGGTGCCCCCCGACCGCCTCCCGCACTCGCTGAAGGACTTTGGGACCAGCCCTTTGCGGTGTTTTAGCGCACCGAGAGTTGAAAAATGCCACGCTCGGGCTCTCAGCAGAGCTGAAGTTCAAAGAGCGCGGGGAGGGGGGCACTCGGTGTGGCTGCAACTCCTGCGGATCGCCCGGGAGCGATTCCCGGGTGCGGGAGCGTGCGGCGGGCAGGGATGCTCCCCGCGGACCCGGGTGTTGCTGCGCTCGCAGCCTGCGTGCCGCGCTCGGAGGCAGCGAGGAAAATGCTCTCAGACTCGTGTTTCGCTCAGGCTCTGGATGGGGAAGAAAAGGTTCCTTGTTCTGGAAGGCGTTCGTGCGGAGTTGTGCTCGGGAATAATTCGCGGTAGGATCTCTGAGGTGCTCGCTGTGTGCGCAGACGTGCGGGGCTGACGCTGACGGACTCCTTCAATGAACCGGCAGCGCCGATCCCGGGCAGTGCGGGGGGAAAACTCCATGCAGAAACCTCTTCCTAGGCCCAACTTTATTCCGCGTGATTTATGCCCAAACTCCGGCTTAGCTGCGGCTCGGGCCGGGGCTCTGCGTAGGTGAGAGATGCTGCAAGTGCTGCTCGGCTCTCGCCATCCATCGGGCCGGATTCTCTCGCTCGGTAGGATTGAGACCGCGAGGTTGTGGCCCCGGGGGAGTTAACTGGACCCCCGTGGGGCTGGCTTTGTCCCCCACACGCGTGTCCTTCGCGGGGAGGTGCTGCTGGCCGGAGGATCCGGCGCCGTGCCCGCCTCCCCGGGGACCTGCCGCTAGCGAGGGATGCTGAGGGACGGCTCAGCCCGCTCTGCCGCCGCATCCCGGCCGCTCTGACGGGGCTCCGGCAGCCCCCGCACCACGGCAGAGCCCCCCAGCAGGAGCCAGCCCTTTGTCTGGGCGAGGCAAGGCAGCCTTTCCTCCGGGCAGCGGCCGAGCAGCCACATCCCGGCTGGATGTGAGCGCTGCAGGCGGCCGGGAGCAGAGCCCTCCCCGCTTCCCTGGGCAGCGAGTCGGGAGTCTACGGCATCGGAGAGAGCCAGGAGCATCCCCCAGGAGTCCGTGGCTCTGCTGAGGAGCTGACAGCAGCCGGCAGCTGCCTCTGCCGCCAGCTCCTGGGTGCTCAGACGTGTGTGCTCGCAGGTAGGAGGGGGATGCGGCCGTGCCGGGGGCTTCCGTGCCGTGCTTTGCTTTAGTCTTGTTTCACAGAGGGGGGGGAAACGATCTGCAGTGAGGCTCCCCCCGCGCCAAGGCGTGTTTAAAGTGTCTCGATGCGAGCCCGCTTCAGTATTTATGTGTCTGAAGCTGTGGGTTTGAAGGGAACCATCTGCGTGGAGAAAATCGATGGTGAGAGGCATCACCTTCCCCTCCCGGTTTCCATTTCAGGGCTGGGCCTGATGGGCAGAGACAGAAGTTGGGAAAGTTGCTGTGTGGCTCTGTGTGGTTCGCAGGTGGTTTTTTCCCCCTGCACCTGGCAGGGGGGAAAAGGGAATTAATACCCTGGGATGAGACACCTGGAATTTTGGGGAAGAGGGAGCTGCTGACAGGCTGAGCTGAGCAGAGAGTGGCAGCGCAGGGAAGGAGAATGCTCTTTTTTTTTTCTTCCTTTAAATGGCCATTTCTCTTAAACCCTCTGTGGTCTGGCTCCTGTGGGGTGGGCAGGGGCTGCCTGAGGAAGGTGAAGCCCGAAATGAAGGGCTTTATCCCAAAATCTTGGGATAAAGACATGAACATCTCCCTGAAAAGATTGGTTCTAAGTGGGCGATCTGGAGCAGCTGCCTGAGAGGCACGGAGATGCTGCTGCTGCTGCTGCTGCAAGTTTCTTGCTGGAGGTTTCTTTTGCAAGCTGTGCAAGGAGAATTGGCCAAGGAGTCCTGTGGGCTGGCAAAGGTCTGGATACCTCGATGCCAAGGAGCACTCAGCCATCTGGGGGTGAGTGGGGAAGGGTTTGAGGGACCTGGGCTTCCCAGAGCTCATCCAAGGAGCAGCGAGGCAAGGTAGGGGCAGTGTTGCCTCCAAACTATCCCGAAAGCTTCAAGGTGCCAGGAAATCTTATCTCCTCTGTGTGTGTGTGTGTGTGTGTGTGTGCTCACATCGATGTCTCTGCTCGATAAGTGAACTTCGAACTCATCCAGGAGCTGGGAGCATCCTGAGAGGGAAATTCTGGGGGGAAATTACCTGGCTGTGACGTGGGATCTCTGTGTTCTGCCTCAAGAGCTGCGTGGGATCAGGTCCCTCGTTCTCCTGGAGGAACCTGCTGGTTTTCCACGCGAGACAGGGCCAGAGGAAAGGCTTGGCTGGAGGAGAAGCTGCGTGTTTCACTGGGTGATGTTTGGGTGGGTGGAAGGGAAGGGCTTTGGAGTCAGCAGAGGAAGAGGAAGGAGGAAAAGCAGGGCAGAGGAGGAGCAAGGGCTGACACGAGAGATGAAGGAGCAGATACATCCTTAGGGTCAGACACGGCTGGGCCAGACAGGCAGAGCAGAACGCTCTCCTCCGAGAAACTTCATTTTTTTGAAGGCGATTTAAGCTTTATTCTGGTTTTCCTCAGCACTAAGCATGTGCAGACAGTCGATGTCTTGCCCTTTCTGAAGGCTTGCTGATGTTCCTGAGGTGTGGATATTGATTTTCACTGACTTCGGGGAGAGATGTTCGCAAGCAGCACTTGCTGGGGTCAGATTTTATTTATTTTTCATGCTTCAAGGCAGGCAGAAGGCAAGACAAAAGTTTTGCAAGCCTCCTCAGAAGTGTTTTCTGTTCTGGGGCAAGAGGTTTCCGAGGCAGCTCATAAAAGCTGAGGAATCTGTTAAAACAGGGCACCTCTTGCTGGGTGTGAACAGGAGGAGCAGTGAAAGTGTGGCTGAGCAGGAGAACAGCTTGGAGGGTGTTGCTGAGACCTGAGGGAGGAACCGGTGGGGTACCAGCAGCTCCATGAGGGAAGCTTCGTGCGGGGATGGAAAACTTTGTCCACGAGGGAGGCTGGGATTGCTGGAGCCGTGCCTGTGCACGGGAGGCTGCAAACTCCACTTTGTCCCCCCGGGGCAGCCACTAACGCTGTCCTGGGTTCCCTGAGAGGGAGAATGGGGGGACTGGGAGAGATGAAAGAAGGTGTAAAACCTGTGAGGAGGTAACGGAGCAGTTTTAAGGATCCCAATCATAACTTCATTTACGGGATGGAGCTTGCCAGGACAGATTGTGCTGGTAACACACGGGGATTTTTGCGTTTGTCCCAGCGCCTCTGGAAGATTTGGTTTGCTGATGGGTGTGGGACCTGGCTGTGCTGAAGGAGGAGGAAAATGTAGTGAGGAGCAGACTGTAGAGCCCCAGAATAGTCTGGGTTGGGAGGGACCTTAAAACTCATGGCATTCCATGGGCAGGGACACCTTCCAGAGGCTGGACCAGGATCGTTTCCGTGCTGGTCCCAGGGAGTGGCTGCTGGGCAGGACAGAGCTGGCAGTGCCCAGCTGCGGTGAATTTGCAGTGACGATCGCTCACAGAGGGAGGAATGGAGCCAAGGTGCTGTAAATCAGTCGGTCTGAGGTAAATCAGGTGTAAAATAGCAGCAGGTGTAAATATGAAGGGGAGGACTCCTCCTCCTCCTCCTTCTTCTTCTTCTGCTCCTCCTCCTCCTCCCTGGCCATTACCGAGGCAGGAGCCCCAGTGGGCAGAAGGACCTGATGGACGCAGCAGGGATTTTTGCCATGCTCTGCCTGTCCAGAAACCGAACCTGAGGAAGAGCTGGGATATCAGGTGGGTGAGTTTTGTTTTCTGTGCCTGCTGGGAGGGCCTAATTATCCTTCAAATACTTGGATGGGTTTATTCCTGGGCGTCAAATCACCACAGTTTGTGTGCAGAGGACGGGTGCCCGGTAGGGAAGCCGACCTTCCTAAGGCTGAGGAAATAAGAGCTCAACATCTTCCAACGGGCCTAATTTATTTGGATATTTCATTAAATCCACCCAAAAAGAGACTATTTTAGGAAATAAATATGTGGGCAATAAATAACTGTGGGATAAGGGGCAGAGTTCAGTGCTGGCTTTCCTAGTTAAGCTGCAGAAAATAGAAGTGTAATGGCCGAGTGCTGAGGGGAGCGTAGCTATGTGATTATGTGAGGGTTCCTCACACTGAGGCTGGGCTTATTTATTGTCTTTAAGGATTTGGAGGTGGAAATGGTTCCGAGCTGGGTTAGGGAGAGTGAGCACGCTCACAGAAAGGCGTTGTTTTTGGAGGACTGCGAGGGAAAGCTGCTGGATGGGAGCGTGCGGCGGTTCGGCCACTGCAGCAGCCGTCGGTGTAACTCAGGTTCGAGCTGGTGGAAAAAAGGGGAACACCTGAGTGAATCCTTCCCTAATAACAGACCCTGGGTGATTCTGTGGGATTCTAGCAGGAGAACGTGCAGGGACATGAAGAGTTGGTGTGGTTTGTGTGCAGCTGAGGAGGTCCCGGGGCTGTGTGGACGAGCTGCAGGTGCTGGGCAGCCCCAGGAGAGGCTCTGCTGGGGCAAACAGTGCTCTCTCCATCTCTGTGTGCTTCCGAGAGGGCTCTGCAGTGACGTCTGCTCTTCCCAAAGCCTCCCAGCTCAGGGATGTGCTGCTGCTGGGGCAGGGGCTGTGGGTGTCTGGACTGTGCCAGGATCCCGCTGGATTTGCTGCCTTGGAATCAATCGAGGGGAACTTTGCTGAGCCCTGACCTCCTGGTGGGACCATCCCCTGGATTTTCCAAGGGGATAGGTGGTGGATCAGGGATGAAGGAGCCGAGATAAGCTGTCCATCTCCAGGGGTAATTCCCCTCCCCTCGGGATCCGCAGCGCCTCCATCCCTTGGGGCTGTTCCGTGTTCGCGGTGCCCGAAGCGCGGAGCCCGCGGTCCCTCGGTGCTGGGAGGGGGATGCGAGAGCCCGGAGGGTCCTGTCCTGCTGGGCTGCGCCTCCCTGGGCCAGCTCTCGCCCAGATAACAACATTTATTCCCTGCACCCTTCGCGCGGGAGCAGCTCTGTGACACAACACCCGCGCCGTGCCTCACCTGCTGAGCCACCCAGCGCCGGGGGATTTTCATCTCTGCCGAGATCTCCTGACTTGAGAGTCTGCAGAATTTATTTGCATCCTTCATGAGGGAGACAGCCAGGCACAGGGCCTTGATTTTTTTTTTTTTTTTTTTTTTTTTCCCCTGCAGGTCATTTTGGAAAACAAATGGAATATATTCAAGAGGAANCCTCCCCCCACCTTCCCCACTGGTTTGTTTATTTGGTGAGCTCAGCAGCAGCACAGTGATGTGGAAATAAAGTAAAGGAGCTTCCTCTTGGCCTCCCTTGCATATGCACAAATGGGAGACATAGATCACGCTGGCAATCCCCAGCCAGGCTCCAGTTAATGGAAATTCTCCTGTGACCTTACAAACCTCTCTTGGCCAGGGTTTATAATGAGTCTGCAAAAACCCGTTCCGGGCACAAACAAGTCATCCGAGGTCTCAGACCCCGTGAGCACCAAGTCATAATAACAACACTAATTTCCCACCCACTCAGGCGTGTGCTCGGCTCCTTAAAGAGTTTGCTATTTTTAAAAAGCGGTTTTTTTACCTTTCTGGGGACTGTTAGGACGTATGTGTCGGGGAGGAGGAGAACAACCGCTGGGGAACAGCTCTCCCCGTGCTGGGTGACACCAGTTCCCCCCAGGAGCATCCCTGGGTCCTTGCCTGGCTCCTGCTGGAGCAGCTTTGCGTCATGAACCTCGCAGCCTGATGAGCTGCGGGATCACACCTCAGCTGCTTCAGCAGAAAATCAGCTCTCCCTGCATCTCTCTGCACCCTCTCCCCCCTTCCTACAGCTGAGTCTGACAGCAAAGACAATCTGTGCCCCCTCAGGAGGGGACGGATCCCTGAAAATTCCCTTGTTCAGCCTCGACCTTTGTGTAAACTTCCTGCTGCAAACCGCCGAGTTTTGAGTTCGGTGACGGGAGTTGATGTTTTCTGAAGGAGCGCGTGGGGTTTTGATGCTGAAGGTTTTGTTTGATGGCTCTCTGTCCCTGCTCGGAGCCAGGGGCACTGCAGGGCTCCCCGGTGCTGGAGCCCGTGGGGCTCACACCGGGCAGCTTTCCCTTCGCAGGCTGTGGTGCAGCAGCAGCAAATGCTGCTGTGTCTGACAGAGCTGCTCCAAACGTGGCTTGGTTTGGGCGAAGTGGCCGAGCCAGGGGCTGCCAGCTCAGTTCACGGCCACCACTGCTGATCTGCAAACTGCTCCGTGTGCCAGAACTGCCTTTTTTCACCCCCGAAAAGAGGTTGATCAAAATATCTGTTATTCTGCCCACTCTCGCTGTGTGTTCTGGCTGTTTTCTTGTTTGCTCTCTGCTTATTTCCCGTTCCCTGCCCCGCCGCCTGACTGCTGCTCGGGACTGCGTGTGCGGCTCCGAGAGCCACCACGTCTCTTTTCGGCCCGAGAAACGTTTGGGGCAGAGCCCGTGCTGATGCTCACAGAGCATCTGGTCCTCTCCAGGTCCCATTCATCACTGTCTCGCGGTTTGCATTATTGTTCACACCGAGGGAAAGTGGGTGTGAAGCTGGAATAATAATGTTTCACACTTGCTTTGCATTGGGTTTGATGCCCATCAGGGTTTGAACCAATCGCAGAAGGCAGCGGGGGACGGAATGGTTGGGAGCTGGAGGCACTGCTGACAAATAACAAGTTAATCACCTTTAGTGGGGAAATGGCCCCTGTGCTCCACGTTACATCCAGGAGAAACTGGAAGTCAAGATGGGATTTTGAAATTCTGGCTGAACGGGTTGGGAGGAACCTGCGGGTGAGGGCAGAGCTCAGTGCAATGGTTCCCCCAACTTCAGCCTCGTTCTTCCAAATGGAATTCCAGCGTGGATGGGCAGCAGGGACATTTTCCTGAATCTGCAGAGCGCTGCAAAATATCTCTTTAGTCTAACGTGCCTTGCTCCTTTCCAAAGGGGTTGGCTGGTTCAATGATGGACATTGATGCAGTTGTTTTAATGACGAAAACATGGAAAGAATTTAATGCTCTGAGAGTTTCAGGAATTCGACGTTTGGGAAAAGGGGTCTTTTGGCAGCCAGACCTCCCAAGGGTCTCTCAGGAGACGTGGCTTTCGGTGATTCGGACTGACGTGCCTTTTGTTGTGTTCCTGCTGGGTGTTAAATAAGATTTAAGTCTCCTCAGTCACTATTTAGGTGTTGAAGAACATTGCAGCCACCGCAAGCGCCAACAAAACTGTCTGGATATTTGTTTATGCAACAGATCATTAGAAAGTCTGTAGGAAAAAGAATGCTCTTGTCTGTTAGATAATTAATCTGCATTTTAAGAATTGTCTAAAGACATATTTGCAAGCCAGTCCATTGAGCTGCTGCTCATCTAGTCAATAATCCCATATTTAATAGTCCCCAAGAATGTATTTCCGTAATGTGCTGTGAACAGTTGAGAAATCTGCATCTTTTTTTGTCTTAAGATGTCAGTGCTCGCACATTTTCTATGACAAATTTTTCTTTTTTTTTTTTCCCCTTGACTGTGGGTGAGAAAATCCAGACATACGAACTCCCAACTGGTGGGGCTGGGGCAGGGAAGAGGGGAAGCTGCTGGGAGCGAACCCCTGGGTGCGGATCCCTCGGAGCGCCGGATGAGTTTGCGGTTTCCATCTGGCACCCGTGCCGGCAGCGCTGCCCAAAATGCACCTCGGGGCCGGGGGGAGTGGGGACGGGGCCTTTCCTGGCTCCCAAAATCCCGTTGGAGTCAGGGAAGCGGGAGCATGTCTGGGGAAGGAGGGTCCGGCGTGAGCTGCGCTGCGTTTTGGGAGATGCTCTGGTGGGAATGCCGTGGCCCCAGTGTGGTAGATGTGATCCTGGCAGGAGCAGGGAGATCCTGGCAGTGCTGGGACTGGGATGCTGGAGCTCGTTTGGCTCCCAGGATGGGGCTTTGCTGCAGCAGCGCAAACCCACGGGGACCCGTGGCTGTGTCTCCCAGCCCGGAATTCTGACAGCAACCGTTGGATTCGGGGTGCCCGCAGCACCTCTGAGCCAAGGTTTTCCCTGTTCCCACGCCGATGGATGTGAGGGTGCGAGGTTCAGGCAGCTCCCTCGGCTCATGAAGGGAGTGAGTGCACAGGCAGCCCCTGTGATAATTTACTAATCCACCTTAACGAGAGCGGGGAGTAAAACCCACACTTGGCGAGAGGAACCCCCGGGAGCCGCCACATCAAGGTGAGAAGCGGGAGCTTAATTTCATTATCTTATCAATAACTGGCTGGTCTTGTGCTGTGCTGCGAATCCTCGGGAGTGCTAATGCTATCTCGGGCTGTCTAAGCAGAGAAATAATGAATACAAGCAGGAGGAGCATTGTGTGCAGCCCTGGTATCTATACCTTAAAAATGATGTTGGCAAACTGGAGGGAGATAAGGGGAGAGCCACAGGGATGATGTGAGGTCTGTAAAACAGGCTGGAGAGAGAGAGAGGCTGAGCCCAATCTGCTGCTTCTCACAAAAGGCAGTGATTGGGTTGTTGTCCACGAGGACTTAACCAGGGGAAGAGACTTCTGCTAGGCACGGGTTCGCAGGCAGGCCGTGGTTCTGTGGCTGGATAAACCCAGACAAGAAAAAGCCGTGTTTTATTTTTGTACAGCTTTATATTTAAGCACAGGAGCAAATTACCCAGGACTTGGTACATTTGCTGTTTTTTAAATTGAAATGATACGTCTTGCCAGCGTTCTTTCAGGTCAACTGCAGGTTTGGAGTGGGAAAAGCTCAGCATGAGTCAGTCACAACTCAAACAAGGTTTTCAAAATGGTCATTATTGCCCTTCAAATCTTTCAGTTATGTTCTGAATTTTTATTTTTTTTTCCGACATGGGGGAGAGCGGGGATGGAAAATCCAGCAGGGCTTGGGGCTGTAGTGCAGAAGGGATTGGGTTGCTGACAGCTGAGCCCATGTGTAGGACTTACCCAGTTAAAAAATCCCCTTTTCCCACTGCTTTTAGGACTGGAACAGGCCTGTTTGGATGTGTTCAGGGTGGCTGGGGGGTTCTGCTGCCCTCAGACCCACTTTCCTCCCGCTGCCCCATGAGGTTCACCAACCTCCCGAGCCTCCTGCACAGACACAGAGGATGCTGCAGCCACGAATCCCCCCTGCCAGCACCCGAGAGGTGCTCAGCAGACCCAGGGAGAGAGATTAAGAGGCATCATTACCGTTCGGTGGGTGGCTGGCATGTTAATTAGGGCACGGGCCCGCTCTGGAAGGTTACTTTCACCTCTTACCTCACCAACCTTAAAGCTGCAGAGCGAGGCGGGAGTGGGAAAGGAGCAGCAGCAAGGGAATGCAGCTGGTAACAAACCCAGCTTCACCAGGGACTGGGGCAGGGAGGTTTAGCCACCGCTGCCTCCCCTTTTCCAGATGGAAAGTGATTCCAGGTGGGCATCCCGCAGCCTTGCCCTGTCTCCTTCCCCCTCTTTACTCAGCTCTTTGCAGAATTGAAGGATATTCCCTTTCAGGGGGTGGCACCTCATCCTTTTTCTTCCCCTGCTTGATGCTGGCGCGCTGAGGAAAATTAAATTAGGGCTGTATCAGTACAAGGGAGAGATTACCATTTGCAAAACCACGTTTTGCTTAAGTTAGTAATATTGTAAGTGTTAATTGAGTGTTCATTGATCGCCTGTCACCACCCTGATGTAATTCTGCTCCTCTCGGGCGGGTGCCCTACCCCTGATTAAACAGAGCTGCTCTTGCACCAGGAGCCGGCTTGGCTGTTCATTTCTTCCCCCCAGTGATTCCATTTTACCAGCTGGATAATTAGCATCATCTCCTCCTCTTCGGAGCCAGCTCAGCCTGCACACCATCCTTGTTCTCTCCCAAGTACCTCTAATGCTTTAATACTTCAGGGTTTTTAAGTGGCCCTAGACAAGAATTTAAGCAGGGGATGTGTTTGAACTCGGTCCAGGAGCTGTTGTCTGCCTGGATTTAGGGTCTGAGTTCCCCCAGAAATTGCTCTGTTCATTAGAGGTTCTTTGTTGCCGGAGGTTCAATTATGGGAGTGAATGGTGCTTTATGGGAACAGGGGTGGGGAAGGAAAAGCCAAAAGCTTTCTCTGCTAATGGTGCCTGTTATGTAAATGGCTCTGTAATCAGGTAATCGCGGCCGGGAGCCGTGCCGGTGACAGGACTTGTGTAATCCTTCCACCGGAGATTTGTCAGAGCCCTTTCGTGTGCCGGGGCGGGGGGTTCCCGTGCGGGACACACCAAGGTGTGGAGCTGGAGCAGGAGGGACGGGCGCAGCACGGGCTCCGCGCGTCCTTGAGCGCTCCAAGCGCTCCTCCGAGCCAGCCGAGGAGCTGGCAGCGCATCCCGGTAATTCCCAGCTCCCAACGGGGCTCCTCTCCCGCGCCCGCCGTGATCCAGCGTGCCCGCAATAATTGCGTTCTCCCTCCAAGAACGGGGCTCGCGGTGCGGTTCTGCACATCCAATTATTCCTTCCCCGCCGGACCTTGCAGCAGAGCTCTGAGGTTCGTGGTGGGGCTCTCCTGGTGTGAAGGATCTTCCTGGTGTGCGTTCGGTGGGCTGGAGCACCTTTGGGAAGATTAATTAACCCTAGGTGAGGAACGGTGATTCAACATTTATACAGGGGGGGGAGGGAAATTAATATTCCTCCTGCCATGCAGAATCTGTTTAAACTCCTGACTTCAGCTTGTCTGACTTGGAATCTTCTCTAACTTGTACAAATGAAAGAACAATTTGTTTTAGATGATGAGTTATGAGAATATTGCTCACAGACCCAGAACACGGCATTTTCAATCACATCTTTATTGCACTGGTAAGGGAAAAAATGACTTTTAGGCTCTTGACATGCTTATCCTTTGGAGACCAAGTCAATTATCATATTATATAAGAATTTACTCCATGGCTGTCTGGTCTCTGGGAATATCATCACGTCAAGAGGAAAATCCTGCAGGGTTTATTGCAGCTGTTGCAGAGTTGAAGGGATTGCCCAAGTTTCTATCCACAGGTGGCCTTCAGGAATAGGAAAATGGCTTAAGAAATGTAAATATGTAAGTTAGAGTGGTTTTGTCCATTCCGTTTCTGGCAATGTGCAGCGTCAACCTTGTCTTGAGGGCTACAAGAACCAGAAACTCGTTTTTTATCAGCCTGGTGAGGTTGAGGTGGAGATTCTCTTTCTGGGGACTTTGAGCAACAGGTCAGAAATCCTGAGCTGAATGATCAAATCCTGAGCTGAATGATCAAATCCTGAGCTGAGTGATCAAATCCTTCTCAGCTGAGGTCATGGATGGAGTTTGTGTGGTTTTAGTTGTCTGCAGGGTCCATCCTGCTGGGAATTGCAGGGGTTGGAGTTGTTCTCCTCTCCAGGCTGTTTTTTTCTTGGTGAGGGACACTCTCATTCCCCATTTTTCTCTGCCTGTAAAGCATGGACAAGCCTGTGCTCCTGGAATGTGGCAGATTACCATGGGATGATGCTACAGGAGCTGGAAACGCTGCTCTGAAGGCAGAACTCGGAGCACTTTTCTCCTTGAGCAGATTTCCAGTCACAAAAATATCTGAGTCCCATTTGCAGGCATTGGTGTTAATGCAGTGCAGCTGCTCTGCTCCATTTGCTTGCATAAATGCAGCTTTTAGAGCTGTCACATATGCTTGATGGAGCCACTACCCCTCACCTGCTCCTTCCTGGAGTGGCAATTCCTGGCAGGGATTGCCAAGACGAGGGGGATGATGGCTGTATCCGTGCATTAGTGCATATGTCAGGGTGAGAAACCCACCATTTCCAAGCTGCTCTGGACGGGTGGAATGCTCCAAATGCACTTATGCAGATGGAATTTTGGGCCGTATTGCCTCGGCTGGAGCCCTCCCTGGGTCTGTAGCTTTGTTTGCGTGGAGGTTTTGAGCTGGGTTCTGATTGTGCTGTTATCGAGGTTGCTGTATTTTTATGGTGCTGCATTACTCACTGCTTCCTTTTCTTCCTTTCACGTTTGCCAGCCATGACTAATGAAGAGTTTTGCTGCAGCCTGTTGAGGAGTGGACATTCAGGCTGCTTCAAAGGGATTTTTAGTGTCTCGTTTCTCCTTTCCCACAGTTTGATGAGGCAGAGTGGGTGCTTTCAGTGGGAAGCTGGGAAGTTGTGCCTCCTTTTTTTCCCCCCCCCAGACCAGGAGGGGGTGATTTGGGAATTTCAGGAGTTGAGGGGACGATTCAAAAGTTGAAAGCTGGGGTGGTGTCTCCAGTTTGGGGGTGGGCTGGTGCTTCAAGGCCGGGTTGGATGAGCGTGGAGCACCCTGGGCTCGTGGAATATGTCCCAGCCCATGGGATGATTTTTAAATCCCTTCCAACCCAAATCTTTTTATTACTCAGTGATCTTGTAATGAATGCATCCTCTGCTGAAGCGCCATCCCCGTGCTGTATCCTGGGAATCCTTGACTGAGTGGGGCTGTGTTTTATGGGACCAAGGACTCCTGAGGGATGGCAGGGTGGGAGGAAATGTGCTGCTTTCTCCTGGAGACGTGGCAGGGAGGTTTCCAGCTCATTTTATTTCCATTACTGGCGTGATGTGCTTTCAGCTCCAGCGTAGTGAAGAAATGAATCCTGCCCGGGGAAGGGATGAACTTCTGCTCAAGGGAAAGCGTGAAGCCTTGAACTTGTCAGGGTCTGTGCTGGTGTCACAGTGGGAGGGTCGTTGCCCCCTCGGTGTCCCTGCTGTCCCTGTTCCCAGCAGGATGCCCTGTCTGGGATCGTTTCTGTTTTCAGTCTAGCCCTGAGTGTTTTACCAAGGTCACGGGCAGGACCCACACCTGCGCTGGGGCCACTCGAGTTATTTCTGCCTCCTTGCTGCCATGGTTTTTCTCCCTCTGTGCCTCTCTCGCACGAGGCTTTGTCCTCCACGCCGAGGAGCTCAGCAGCTGACCCGGGCTCTGTTGTGCCATCTGTTTGGGCACGTCCCCGTGCCCCCAGCTCTGGCTGGCTGAGCTGATTCTTCCCTGGCACCGAGCGTTTCAGAAATCAGGCAACCCTGGGAATGCTCCTGGAGCAGGCAACAAAAAAAAAAAAAGGAGGGATTATAAGATTGTTTTAAATAAATGATTCTCCCTGGCTCCTGAAACACAGCTGGGCAGCTTGCTGAGCTAAATTCAGCTTAAGAAACATCTGTGAAGCTCAGTTTTAGAAGTTCAAAGCTGGGCTGATGGACAGTGATGGACAAGCTGGGTTCACCGCGATGTCCTTTGAGGTCTTGGCAGTGTTGGGAAGAGCAGGTGGATGTTTGACTCCCTCTTCCTTCCACTCCCTCCTCCAAGAACAATGGATCTGTATATTCCGGAAGGATGGGTGAGAATTTGGGTTCCTTTGGCCCTGTTTTGCCCTTCTTAACTGTGAGTACCTGGAGGTGTGGAAACAGGTAGCTTTGGACGGGCAGCTGTGAATTTCTATTAAAAATTTCAAATACCCTTCCTAAAGAGAAGAGGGGAAAAAAAAAAAAAAAGACTGTGGAAAACAGATTGAGATGAGTCTTTTTTAATTAAAGGAAGCTGTTGTCTTGTGTACTTGGGTGTTCCCACGGAGATGACGAGCTGCTGAATTTTAATTCACCGCACATTTTTTTGTTCACTTTCCTCCGGCTTCCCCTCCTGAACTTTGCCCCGTGGGTGGAACCAGTGCTGGCCTTGTTAGAGCATCCAAAACCTCTAATTATTGGGGGAACGGCTGAGAATTATCAAACCAGCTGCTGTGCCTGTGCTGCTTTTTTGGGCTTTTTTTTTTTCTTCCTAGGTGTGGATGCAGCTCCTTAATTTAAACAGCAGGGAGATGTGGTCGGTGTGGTACTGGCCTGGCAGGATGAGGTGTGCTGGGTTTGTGTGTTTTCCTGCCCTGTTCCCAATCCCGTCCGGCAGAACTGTTCCGTGCTCGGGGTTTTGTTATTTTGCGACTGGAATCGGGTTACGTGGCTTTTATTTTATTTTTTTTTTAATGTGGAGCCGCTGGGAGCAGTTACTCAGTGAATACAAAAAGGCACCGGCCCTAATGATGACAGGGAAAAGTTCTTTATGGGATCCGGGAGCAAAAGGCAGGGAACAAATGGATACAGCCTGCAGAGGCACAGGAGGGAATTCATCAGGGGAGCAGGGCTTCCAAATAATTGCATCTGCTTTTGGTAATGTCCCAGGTGATGAGCTGGGAGCTGCTGCCCCATCCTTCCTGGGAGAAGGAGGGAGGAGAAGGTTGGAGGGACTGAAGAGAGATAAAGGAGCGACACTGGGGGGTGATGGCATTTATGGAGCGGTCTGGAAGGATGGAAAAGGGGAGGGCAGGGTTCTGGTGGAGGCAGTCCCTGGGTCCTAGCTCTGTGCAGGCGTGGGGCAGGGTGCTCTGCGCGTGGGGAACGCCTCTGGCACAGACAGCGGGGAGGAAAATTTGCGGAGTAGTTTCCTTTCCCCACCTTCTGTGAGGGTGGTGAACCCCTGAGTCCCGTGGTCCTTGTGGTGCTGGGCATGGGAAATCCAGGCGGGGCTGGCTGGTTTAGGAGCAGTGGGGTGTCCCTGTCCCCTGGGAGGCTGCAGGATGGGCTGAAGCGCTGAGCAATGGTAAAAATGTCATTAAACAGGAGAACGATGTAAGAGAGGGTGGCACACCCAGCAAATCCAGGGCTGAGTGGGTGTGCTGAGGGCTCGTTCCTGCTCCTGCTGTGCCGAGGGAGCTCTGGGACCATCCTGTCGGTGTTTGGGCGCTGCTGGAGCTGCAGGCAGAGCCAGCCAAGCCGTGGCAGGAGCTGCGTGGAGCCTGCTGGGCTGTCCCCGTGCCCCCGGGGGTGTGGGGATGCTGGGATGGGGTCCGGGGACACACAGAAACACTGCAGGACACACAACCAGCCCTGCGGTCGGTGTTTGGGGCCAGCCAAGGCTGGGGGGCACGGCTCTGCCCCGTGCTGGAGCACGCAGTGCCCGGCCAGGCTGATGGATCGGGGCAGGGCCCGCCCTGGCATCAGCGAAGCCGCTCCGTTTGTCCCGGGATGAGATGCGGGCAGCTCCCCTCACCGCACAGCGCTTGCTGCGTGCTCTGGGGTGGATAGAGAGGCAAATCTGGGCGCGAGGAGGGCTTGGGAGCAGAGATGTTGCTCCCCAGTTTGCAGGTGTGAGGCTGTGCCCCTCACCAGTTGTGGTTACTGGGAGAGCTTTGCTCTTTTCCCATTTGCTTCCCAGCGCGTTCCCATTTTTTTTCCCCATCCGTTCCTCTGTTTAACACCTCGTTTGTGTGGCCTTGGCCCTGGCTGGTGGTTTCTAGGTCTCAGCACAGCTCTGGCAGGGCACGGCTTCCTTTGCCTCTGCGTTCCCAAGGCCACAAGCCAACATTTCAAAGGTGGGAGCTCTCATCTGCAGTTTGGGCACAAACCCCACCTTTGAACTGTTGCATCTCTGAAGATAATTAACGTGTCTGAAACAGAGACTGCTGCTTTGGGCGCCCAGATCTGGGTGCTGGGGTCTCTGTGTAAGGGGAGATCAGGGCTTTAGAGATTGGGCTGTTCCAGTTTAATTTGGGTTGCCAGTTTGGGATTCCGACCCGCAGAGCTCCTGTTTGTGATGCAAAGGTCTGGCTGGCGATTCAGCAACCGCAAATTCCCGAGCTGGGCTTGCACAGGGCAGCTCAGATAAGCTGGGCCATCAGTTCTGTGCTGTAATATTTGATTTATTAAGGCCTGGAAACCTGAACACAAGCCCCCAGGAATCAAAGAGAAACAACCTCCAAAGAAAGAGAGGGAATGAACTCCTCTCAACAGCAGAAATTGCAGCTAGAAAAATTGAGGCTGGACATCGGGAAACGTTGTTGAACAGTAAAAATAGTGAAGAGCTAAAATAGATTGCTAAGGGAGTTTGCAGAGGATCTGTCACTGGAGGTTTTAAAGAACAGATTAGACAAATGGCTCGGAAGGATTGAGCTTGTTGGATGGACGGCAGGACTAACAGAGCTCTTCATTTACTGCCGGCTTCCCGCGGCTCCTCCATCAGTGTCACAGCCCGCGCTGCCCCGTGCCAGCCCTTCTCCCCACACAGACAGCCCTCGGCTCAGCCTCCGCCTGCTTCTGGGGCTGGCAGAGCTCCGAGGACAGGGAATCTGGGGCTTCCTGGCTCTTCCTTAGTGCTTGGTTTCAGCCCTGCGGCCACCGAGCGGCCCGTGCCGGTATTGACAATAACGCACCGGTTTGGATTTAATTCCTGACTCCGCCGTCTGACCTCAGGAAAGTCACCTGAACCTCCTGAGCACAGGCCAGACTTTCAGCAACAAGTAGAGGTCTCCTTGTTAGGGATCGAGATGAATTTTTTGGCCTTTTTCAGTCCACGGTTGATTGGAGATAGTGGTAATCATAGAATAACAATGGTTTGGGTTGGGAGGGACCTTAAAGCTCACCCAGTGCCACCCGTGCCCTGGGCAGGGACACCTTCCTCTGCCCCGGGGTGCTCCAAGTCTCGTCCAGCCTGGCCTTGGACACTTCCAGGGATCCAGGGGCAGCCACAGCTGCTCTGGGCACCCTGTGCCAGGGCCTCCCCACCCTCACAGGGAAGGATTTTTTGGGGGTGGTTGTGCTCCCTGTGATGGGCAGTCCATCCTTCCCGAGCAGATTTATGTAAATTGAGATGGGTGTTATGTGAAAACGTCATTATCTCAAGGCTCTCAGGGCTCTGGAAGGCAAAAAAAAACCCAAAAAAACAGAGGGAGAAGAATTTTGGAAAATTAAATATTTCTGACTAGGGTATGCTAAATCTTTTTCTGTTTCGGAAGGTGAGAAATTAAAATTGCAAAGCAGGCGGCGAGGGAGCGAGTCGCTGTGCGTGGCAGGGTTGGCTGGGTCTCCTGACTTCACAGAGGCTGTGAGAGGGAATCAGCAGAGAGACAGAGCTCCTTCATATGCAGAGAAGTCTCAAAACCCTGCGTGTGACAGGGCTGGGGCTTGGTTTGCATGTGCAGGATAACAGCGGCTCTCACCACGCAGTGCTGAGCCCGTGTCTGGAGATATTTGGCTGGCGAGTGTTTTTCCCTGGCCTCTGTGGTGCTGTGATAGGAGAGTGCTGAGAAATCGGGGGGAGCCCTGGGTTTGTGTCCTTTCACCGTCTCTTTCTATCTGCGAAAACCTCTCCAAAGATGAACTGGGGAGCAGGCTGAGCGGCAGGTTACGGATGGAAAACCAATTTATAAACTGTGAACGTGGGGGAGAGGGAAAGGAGCGAGGAGCAGGGGTCGCCTGGTTGGCTGCGATGGCCAAACTTCAGCCTGGGAGCAGGAAAATCCGGGGGTGTTTTATTTGATCCGCAGAGAGTGCGTTCTCTGTCCGGCAGGGCCGCCTTGGCGCTCCGGGCGTACAAAGCACAAATTATGTTCTCCCCGTGGAAGAAAACCACTTCTGTTCAGCCCCTGCTGGCTGCCCGGGGCCAGGTTTGGCCGGGCCGGGCAGGAGACGCGGCTGGGGCTCGCTGCAGAGCGGAGAGCACCCCGACGAGAGGGTGGCATGGGGACCCGCCAGACCTCCTCGTGTTGCATGTCCAGGCCCTCAAATGTGGGAAATCCTTGGGAAAACCTGGCCGACAAGCTGGGTAGGGACTGCAGCGAGGCACAGACTGGTCTGGGATGGGGAGCTCTGGCTGGAGCAGGGTGGCAAAGTGGGAGCTGGGATCCCGGTTTCGCAGGGGGATGCAGAGGCCGGCTCACAGTTGTTTGAGGCGCCTCCAGAAGATGCCAGGAGTGATTCCTCATCTGCAGAGGCCTCTCCCTTTTCCCTTTTGGGAGCTCTGTGGGCTGAGCTGGCCCTGCGGAGGGACATGGGGACCCCTTCCCCGTGTCCCCAGCCCTCCTGGGGGCGATGGCAGCGGGTGCCAGGCAGCAGCCCCTGCCCTCCCCTGAAGCACGGCCCTGGCAGCTCCGGTGCCTCGGTTACTCTGGCAACAAACTGCAGGCAGACAGCACCAAGCAGCTGAATTCAGCCCCTTGTTCCAGCACAAAAATGCTCTCATTGAAGGCGAGCCCGAGCAAAACCCTCCTGCTGAACGCCACCGACACCCACGGGGACGCTGGGGAGTGTGGGACGAGTTGTCCCCCAGAGCTGTGTCCCCATCGGGGCCACCGGGCCGTGCCCCTCGTGTCTGGGAGTGTTCGATCCCCAGGGATGTGGGGAAGGGAGGGAGATGGGGGGAGGTGACGGCGCAGGAGAGGCCGGGGATGGGCGGAGGGGGAGCTGCCGGGAGGGGTAGGACGGGGACACCCACCAGCAGTGTCATGGTGACAGGGCCCCACGTCACCGGGAGCTGGGAATTCTGCCCTCATCCCAGCAGGAAAAAGCAATCCTTGCCGAGCTCTCCTCCCTCTCTGCTTGTTTGTCAGCTCGCAAGGGTAACAAAAGCATCCGTGGCACCGGGGATGTGCTGCTGCTCTGGGATCCAGCGAGCTGCCCAGAATGATAATTGGGTGCTTTTTCATTTTTTTTAAGGAGCTAACAGGCTACTGCACAAAGTAATTAACTGGACAGATGGGTACAGCAGAATTTGTAAACGTCGACAGCAACAATAAGGCTTTTTTTTTTTTTTTTTTTTTTTTAAG
>VXAZ01010053.1:571573-673902 GCA_013399875.1 Gymnorhina tibicen
GTACAGCAAATTTTTTAAACGCGAAAGCAAAAAAAAAGGTTTTTTTTTTTTTTTTTTTTTTTAAAAGGTCTTGTGTCAGCAGAAGGGCTCCAGGTTGGGGCTGGCTTTCAGGGAAGCAGCTAAAATAAATGAGACTTTAAAAAATTAATAATCTTCATGGCTGCTGATGATGCAGGTGTCTGGTGGTGGCAGTGAGGACAGCCAAGAGATAGGGGAGCAAAAAGCCAAGGATTTCTGTGTAGCTGCTTGTGTGTATGTATCCATTTTACCCATGCAGAACATCCCCTCTCCGTGCATATAAAGGGGAATTTACTCACCGAGAGTGTGAGAGGACTGAAAAAAAAAGAAAATTTAGGTTGTTGCAGCAGCAAACCCAATCCAGGTGGTTTCTGGATTGTTACCTGTGCTCTGGGACTGTCAGATTTATTTCAACTCGTCTGCAACGGGTGATTCAAATGCTCCTTTTGCTGCAGCCTGGCAGGGTTTGCTTCAAGAGGGAAGATGTGTGGTTTCTTGCTCACGTTTTCTCACCAGTCCTTTCAAATGTCAGGCCCTTGCTGTGTAGCACATCAGCCTTTTCAGGCCCTCTCTTTGCTGGTTGATTGGGTGGGTTGTTCTTCCCTTTGTGTGCACGAAGCACTGGTCACTCCTCGCTGCAGTGACCTGCCGTGGACAGCCTCTCCCTGAGGTGCCAGAGGCAGATGAAATGCAGGGCAGAGGGCAGGGGAAGCAGCTCACACAGAATTATGGAGTAGCTTGGGTTGGAGGGGTCTTAAAGCTCATCCAGTGCCACCCCCTGATGTGGGCAGGGACACCTTCCACTATCCCAGCATGCCCCAACCTGGCCTTGGACACTTCCAGGGATCCAGGGGCAGCCACAGCTGCTCTGGGAAATCTGTTCCAGGGCTTCCCCACCCTCACAGGGAACGGCTTTTTCCTAATATTTCATCTAAACCTCCTCCCTGTCAGTTTAAAAGTGGTATTTGTTCCCGTGTCCTGTCACCAGTGCCCTTGTAAACAGTTTCTCTCCAAGACAGACTTGCCTGGGCCCCTCTGGGCCGTGCTGCGCGGTGTAATTAGTCTGACTTCAGCAAGAGCGAAGCGCTGGTGTTGATTTATCACCGGTTTTTGGCTCGGGGCTGATATTGGTCTGCTCAGCAAGGCTTGGAGGATGCTGTCCTCCAGCACCAGCCTCCCGGGAGACGCCTTCGGAGGGAGGCGAGCAGCCCGTTCTGCCTGTCAGCTCCGTGTGCATCGCCCCAGCGCCATCCTTCACAGCGGCACTGCTCTCACAGCCAAGGACACTTGTTGCGAGCCTGTCCCCGGGAATGCAACAGGTTTTTGGGGTTGGTAGCAGCTCCAGCCCCGTTCCTGCTCGCTGGTTGTTGTGGCTCGGCTGGGGATGGAGCATCCCGGTGCCAGGGGGGCCTTGCCTTAGGCCCGGAGGGACCGGTTTGTTTTCCCGGGTGGTGTTGGCTGGTTTGTTTGTTTTTAGGAGCACGAACGCGCCCTCGTTAGGGCTGGGACGCGCGGCGTGCGCCCCGGGGGCTCGGGAACATCGCAGCGAGCGCGGAGCGGCTGCCGAGGTTTTGAAGCTGCACCCAAGGAGAGCATCGCTCTCATCATCTCCAGGCTCTTCCTTTAATTAGCAGGCGGGAATTGGGACGAGTTGTACCAACTGCAGGAGTGGGGGCATGCGGGGAAGGGAGCTGCAGGAGAATTGGTGCTGTACGAGTGTGGCAGAGTTGATTAGGGAGAGAGGGAGAGGGGAAGGCGAGAGGCGTCTCCGGAATCCCAAACGACCCTGCCTGGCTGGAACAGCCCCGGAGCGCGGAGCCTTGGACAGATCCAGCCTTGTCAGGAAAACAAGGAGCAGCACTGGGGGAACCTGCTTGGCTCAATCAATTAACTGTTTTATGGGATTGTGATTAGGGCGTTCAATACATCGATGGCAGAGGCGCCTCGGCTGTGGTTTGTGCTTCTGGTTTCCTTTCCCTCCTCCTCATGGCATTGCCCTGCTTTCCCTTCCCGGACAGTGAATTTTTATTTATTCTTGTTAAGGTGTTGCAATGGAAACGGTTTGGGGTTCAATATTTTAAACAGGAGGAAGAAAAAGTCTTTTAGGGAACAAGAGCAGCCTCACGATTTCCTTTGGATGCAGCAGTTTGAATTATTGGTGAAGCTTGTTTTTTTTTCCTTTCCTTGCTGTGGAACCGGAGAACGTTATTCTGCTCTGAAATTGTGCTGTCTGCACTGGTTTTGGGGATGAATTGGGAGTTTTGCTTACTTTCCACTTTGCTTAGCTCGAGCTGCTGCTTGCAATGAAGGGGATGTGTTGGGCTGAGGCGGCAGGGACCACGTCCCTGCAGCAGTGTTAGGGTTCCCCCCAGCCCTGTCACAGGGTTTTGGCTGGGATGCCCTGGATGAGGGGGAATCTCTGCCGGGATGCCCTGGATGAAGGGAATCTCTGCTGGCATCCCCTGGCCCTCTGCTCTGCAGCCGAGCCTCCGTGTGAGCCATGAATTCATCTTTTTCCACGTAATGCAGCCTCTGCCTGCAGACCTGGCTGCTCCAAGATATCCTTGAGTTCAAAGTCATTCAGATTGGGCACTCTTGGGGACAATGGGAGAATCAAAAACGAGAGGTGAAATTATTATGCAGTCAGGGTATTTTATTTTATTCTAGAGAACAGGAATTTTTCCGGTGCTGGAGATGGCAAAGGCCAGGCATAGCTCTCCTTCAGGACAAGTCAATCTGCTTTTCCTTGCAATTTGGTCCAGTTTTTTCGGTTTAGGACACCAGACCTAGGACTGGCCATACCAGAATTTAACCTTGTGGAGCAATTAGGGCCCACCAGGTCTCACAGAAACGGGAAAGGGAAGGATCTCGCAATCTTTTGGTGGCTCTGAAGCCAGCTTTAGAACAAACCATGTGCCGTGGATGGATTGCCTCCAGTCAGACCAGCTGCTTGTTGTTCTTTTACGGGAAAAGCCTCTCCAGACGATCCTTGGGGTGGTTTTGCTGGGGGAAAAAAAGCAAGAGGTTGTGAACAGGTGGAGTCCCGTTCATCCACAGGCAGAGGGGACTGCTGGGAGCACAAACCCCGGGGCTGAATCCCTGGGATTTGCGAGCTCCGTGGCGAAATGTTCAGGTCACTGATTCGCGAGACAAAAGGCTCCTGACTCGAGCAGAATAAGCTCTGCTACAAATTGCTTTAGTTCATTACGCTTGGGTAATTAACAGACGCTCTCCCCAATCTCCTGGAGCTCCGAGCTGCCCGGCAGGAGCGGGGACAGGTTGGGAGCCTGTTGGCTGCCCAGAGGGGACAAACCCTGGCCCAGCGCTGTCCCTGCTCCCGCAGGGGGAATCTGCAGGCGCTGCCTCGCTCCTGGCAGTGCCAGCCCGAGCTGAAACTGCTCCTGGAGCTGCAGGAAGGGCACATCAGCCTGGGCTGTGCTCCAGAGCACCTGGAGCAGGGAAAGGGCAGCTGGCAGGGCAGTATTTGGGGTGGGGAAGGGAAGCAGAGGTCAGGGACACGCACGCATCACCCTGCAAGGACCTGGCTTCTTCTTGCTGTTGTGTTTGCTGCCAAGACAACAAAGGCATAGAAATATCCCAAAGATGACGTAGAAATCAGTGGAATGAACCTCACTCTGAGTCCACCGACTCCTTTTTTGGGTGTAAATGTGTCAGATGTGCAGCCAGGAAGGGGCACCCAGGCGGAGGCGGGAGGCTCCCGGCAGTTGTTACAGGAAACTCCTCCAAGGCACTGAAGTGGAAGGGAAAGCAGGGACATTTTCCATGTAGAAGGGCGTGAATGGCACAATCGGGAGCACTGGCTCCTGCCAGCAGGGTGGGAGCACTGCCTGAATCCAGGCACTTGTCTTGGAGGCCATGGGAACGCCTGCGTTGGGAAGAGCAGGCAAAGGCAGGGCGTGCTCCCTGTTTGCTCCTTCATCTGGGATCCTGACCCAGCCGGAGCAGCCTGGCTCATCCCCTCTGCCTCGGGCTCTCTGTAGGCTTAAACAAACCTGTGGGAGCTGGAGGAGGCTCCAAAATAGCAAAAAATACACACGTGGAAAAACAGTTGCAGTTGTGGAGGTGAAAAAGCAAAACTCTCATTTATTCCTTCTCACGGTCTCCTTTCCCTTCTGCTCTTTTTTCCTTTCTTTTGCCTTTGGTAAGAGCTGTTTTCTCCAGGAACCCTTAATAAAGGAGACAAGAAATGGAATGTGTTACTTGAGGGGTTTGTGGGAAAAATTGGAAACTTCTTGGTGAGGGGGCTGAATTGCAAAAATTACCAATTTTTGGAAGAGGGCCATTCGTTTGACAAAAACTATTTGAGAAATTCTCCCCAGCTCTCGCTCTAATGTGTTTTGGCCACCATCCTGTGTAATCACGGTTCATTATTCCTGAAGCACGGGTGCTGCCTCATCTGAAATATCCCTCGTGTGAGGGAACGATGCTGCCTCCTGCAGCAGCACGGCCCTGCTCCCTCCCTCCCTCCCTCCCTCTGACCCTGCTGGCAAGGTGACGGCTCCCCCTGTGCCCTGGACGTGCTGGCAGTCTGGGGACAATCCCATGGATAACATGCGGCTTTTCCTCCTGGAGGCTGGGCTTGGCAAGGTTCCGGGGTCACAGGAGTGGTTTCAAACCCCCTTGGCCATGTCTGGATCGTGGTGTGGCAGGGCAGGGGGTGGCCAGAGCAGCCCCTTTTGCTGCTGTCCCCTCCTCCTCTACCCCAATCCCAGCTGGAAGTGTGGATTCCCTGACTTCCACCTCCGAGCAGGGCCAGAGCACAGGGAAAATGTAAATTCCTTTAACTCTGGGTGCTGGGTTGGTTCTGCAGCTTAAAGCTCCTTCTGTTCTTTCTCCTTGGAGGGGACCAGGAGTATTTTGCAAACGTTCCAAGGTTCTGGTGACAGCAGCACGATCCCAGCACGGCTCTGTTTGGTTCCTTACCTCTCCTGCCTCCCCCCTCCCCTCAGCCTCCGCTCCTCCCTGAGCACCTGCCTTTTATCCAATTTAATTTTCACACCTCCTCCTGCCGCTGCTGTCCTTGCCAGTTATCTCTATGCTTCTGCAGTGGGTGTCTTTCCTTTATTGGAGTGATTGCCTTCAAGGTTCCCATCCCATCCCAAACTGGCTGCCATAAACCTGGTGGATCCGGTCCCAGCTTCCCTCTGTCCCGGGGGGAAAACACCTCAGATTGCCACCAGGCCAGGGCTAAAGCATGAGGTCAGCTGTGGATTTGGTGTTGGTTTGGATATAAACCAGTCCCTTGGGTGTCTGGGTGATGCCACCACCCCAGCAGGGCCGAGAGGTGGAATGTCCCTCCTCTGGGGCTTTCCTTAGGGCTCTCCTGGACACGAGCATCTCCTCTGGGTGTCAGTGCCCGCCTCCCAGTGCCTTCAGCGTGGTTCCACCCCGAGTTCACCCGTCTGCTTTTAGCCAGGCTCATCCTCCTGCCAGCCCTGCGGAGCCAGAGCAGCAGCTGGAGGACAAGTCCTCATCAGCTCTGCCAGCACCACGAGTGCTAATGGAGTCCCAGCTGAAGGGTCAGGCACTTGCGCTTCTCCGTCCCCAAAACCAGAGCCAGAATCTCCCGGGCTCGGTGGCCGCCGGGCCGAGTTTGGCCTCGAGACGTTTGTGACTCGTCGTGGCCCGAAAGAACAAGGCCCAGGTGCCCTCTGAGCCTGCAGGGTGGGCAGGAGAGGAGTGACACGGGGATGTGCTCTTCACCGGACACTGGGGCTCACAGGATGCTGGTGCCACCCTGCTGGGGGTGCCCGGCAAGGTTTGGGCAGCTTTGCTTTGAAACTGCCCCAAAATTCCAAGGCCGAGCCTCCAGCAATGGTGGGAGCACCTCTGGGTGAGAGAGAGAAGAATTACCAGGGGGAAGAAGGAAGAGGGGTGGGCAGAGCTGTTTTAAGATTTGGGTTCATTTCTTGTGGTCTGACTTGGTTGGTAACCATTCCCCGAGGCTGAGGCTGTGCTGCCCGTGCCAGGAGCTGGGGAGGGATGTCCCTGTTCCTATCCCAACCCACCTTCACCCCGGGAAGGCTCAGCTGGAGGCTGGCAGCGAGCAGGGTGCTCCCCACTGGGTGTGGGATCTGCTCCCTTCCATTTTAGTGCCCGCTGCCACCCTGGATGGGATCTAACACTGTGCACAGGGCTCTGCCTTGGCTCCACAGAGGAGTTTTCCAGCTCAGGCGGAAGCGTTGGCACTGAAATGCAGAGTGCAGGACCTCATAACCATTGCCCTCGAGCTGCAGGTGTAGGATAGAGGAAGGAAAGACTCAAAATGTGGGAATGATGGCCAGATAGCATCATTTAAAACAGGTCACTGTGTCCCCCAGGTACTTTTCCAATGTTATTCTTGCTCTGTAGATAATATTTAGCATTTCCATGAGCTAATGAGACGTGGCCATCACTCAGAGGCGCCTTGCTGGCCATGACCAGTAACACCAGCACGGGTCCCTGCTCAGCCCCAGTCTCTGTGTGAGTGTGTCTGCAGCCCTGTGCTGATTCACTCAACGCAGGATGAAATCTGAGATGATTACGAGGGACCTTCACCAAAAAGGCAGAGATTATCCTGAGTGGGAGGAGGGAAGGATGGTGCCTGCACAGCTGGGCCTGCACTGGGAGCTGGCAGTGCCCTTTCCAGCTGAGGAAGCTGGGAAAGGGGAAAATTGCCATCTTTCTTTTTTTTTTTTTTTTTTTTTTTTTTTTTTTTTTTTTTTTTTTTTTTCCCCTTGCTAGGATGAAAAGACAACAAAGTATGAATGGTCATAATTTAGTGGGCTCCTGGGTAAATTTGTATTTCATTCCGATTATTGAGTGCATTCCCTAATTGCAGCAATAAAAAGGAATAGTCCATCTTCTAAATGCAAGTGGTAGCGCTGATTGTTATTTAATTACTCGATTCCAGTGGTCGAGGGGTGAGCCTGGAATTACAATTGCAGCTTGTATTATTTCACCGAGATTGCTGAATTAATTAGGAGAACAATGGGATCCTTCATTGTTGACATCTTAAGGACTTGTGACAATAACTTTAAAACCCCGTGGATGATAAAAGGCCACCACGGGATTTTGTCCTGAAAAAGAGAGAGGAATGAGGGAGCTGGAGTGCCCCCCATCCCCTGCTTCCCCTTCTTTCCCCCTCCGCTGCCTTTCCCTGTTCTAGAACGCTTTAATTCAGGAAAGAAAAGGCAATTTCAAGCCAAACTCCAGTTGCTGATATGTGGGTTAATTCCTGAGTATCACGGAAAAATAGCCCGTGGTGCTCATTGTCACCCGGTGTAATTGAAACCCAGAGTAGGTATTTATGGGGCTTATCAGACTTTTTAGGGGCTCGGGAGTGTAAAAGCATAAATGAATAGAAAGTTGTAAGTTCTTGTGCTTCAGGATATGACCTAAGCTCTGCTTAATGAGAGCTGAGCAGAGACTTAACCCCAGGATAAGCTCTCCCTGCTCTGCTTCCGCGTTTCCCTCTCTGATACTCGGTTTTTTTGGGCCCAAGGAGAGCGGCGGAAAATCCCAAGGGAGCTTTGGGAAGGGCCGTGCTCACCTCAGGGATCCGCTGGCATCTCCCTGGGATGGTTTCGTACAGAAATGGAAAATCCCAAGGGAGCTTTGGGAAGGGCCGTGCTCACCTCAGGGATCCGCTGGCATCTCCCTGGGATGGTTTCGTACAGAAATCCGGGAATTCCCGTGCCCTGCTCCCGTTGCTGCACTGGCTCGAGGTGGTTCCCATCCGTGTGGGAACGCTGGGGGAGGACACGAGCCTTGCCCTCTCCTGCCACCATCCAGAGTGTGGGATGATGGAAAGGGCGTTTCTTTAGGGCTGATAATGCCCCCCAAAAACTGTTCCCGAGGGGCACAGCAGGGAATATTTAAGAACCGAGGGAGCTGTGGGTGCGTGATGCTGAACCAGAGGTGGAAAATGGTGTGAGAGGGGAAATATTCAGAAACTCAGGGTGGACATTTGTCTCGATCTGCTTAAAAATGAGCAGAAATCCATCTCCAGCACCCCTGAAAGTGGTGGGCAAGAGGCACTGATTGAGGTTTCGCTCTGAAAACGTTGGCTTTATTGTTTTTCTCTTCTTTTTTCTTTAAAGTTTTATTGAAAATGTGTTTCATATAATGGCCTTTGTTGTGATGTGGCTTTTATTGTAGCTGACTGAGTGTTTGTGGGGTTATTACAGCCTTGCAGCGGAGGAAAACACGGAACAGGTTCTCTCAAAAGCCTTGGGGGGAGGCATGATTATGTTAAAATAATCATCTTCCCTGGCCAAACTTGGCTTTCTCTTTCCTGGGTGCTCTGCAGAGAGTTGTTCCTTTTTTTGTCTACGTCTTTGTATTGTCAGGATTAATTTTTCAGAGGGAGAAATCTCCATAAGCCGAGTGGTGCCCACTCCTTCCTTTTCAGGAGCAGGAGGTTGGATTTTTGCATTTTTCCCCCCTCTTCTCTGCAGAAATTCTGTGGCTTGAATCTACTCCACTGCTCTCCTTCTTCCCTTTCAACCTCTGATTCCCTCTCTCGTTTTCTGTGAGTTTTCTGAGCTGACTGGAAGTCCTTTGAGGTGCTTTTTGAGCTCCTTTCCTCCCGGATTTGTGGGAATGAGGTGCATTTTGAGGTTCTTTCCTCCCGGATTTGTGGGAATGAGGTACATTTTGAGGTTCTTTCCTCCCGGATTTGTGGGAATGAGGTACATTTTGAGGTTCTTTCCTCACAGATTTGTGGGAATGAGGTGCTTTTTGAGCTCCTTTCCTCCCGGATTTGTGGGAATGAGGTACATTTTGAGGTTCTTTCCTCACAGATTTGTGGGAATGAAGTACGTTTTGAGGTCTTTTCCTCCCGGATTTGTGGGAATGAAGTACGTTTTGAGGTCTTTTCCTCCCGGATTTGTGGGAATTTGCAGGGCCATCACAGAGGGAGGGGATTTCACGAAAGGAGCTCAGGCAGAAATGCATCCCCTGCTTTCCCAACTCCCTCTCTCCATCTCCCGCATCCCTCGCTCCTCTCCTTAGGTCTGGCTTAGCTCTCCTGCTCCCAGCTCATCCCAGGGGCCGTATTTCACCTGCCTGTAAGACCTTTGGAGTCTGGCTGGGCTTCAGCCGAGCTTTTAGGCAGGCATGAGTAACTGCCTGTGCCTCAGCACAGCCAGCAGCTTAATGAGGGAACGCTGTGCCAGGGCCCGAGCCTCGGGGAACGGGGCTGGATCTGCAGGATTTGGGAGCTGGGGATGAGGGGGGTGATAGAAATCCAAGTGTGGGTTTCTTAAGGAAGGGCTGAGGGCCAGACTTTGGAAGGATGGGACAGAGAGGAGATCGCCCAAGAGCCAGGGCTGGGTTTGGGCAGACCTGTCCCTGTCAGGTTTGGGTGTTCAGGTACTCCAAGCTCCGTCTGCTGCAGCAGAAGGAAGGAGCTTTTGGCATCGATTTCTTCTCCTCGCCCCAAATCAGCTGAAGTGCAGGGCGGAGGAGTCTGCAGGGTCTGCTCTCTGCAGTCTGGCTTCCCCTTTCTCTTGTCCTTCACTTCCCAACCCATTTTATTCCCTTTGCTTCGACTTGTGCCTGACAAGCAAATATCTCCTCTCCCTCTCTGCAAGAACCTTTTCTTCCTTCAGTGCCTGATTTTTCCCCTTCTCCAGAACATCTCTAATCTCTCTTCCTGCACTGATAACTGAAATGAGTTCTTTTCCCCAGCCAGCAGCAGCTCGGCTTGGACAGGGCTGAAGGGCAGGCTCTGATTGACGGGGGATCTCTGGGATTTTGTGGCTCTGGTGATATATTTCCCTCTTTTCCCCCCTCTCCTTCCCACTGGGAATTTGCCACCTGCAGGAGAAAGGGCAACCAGGCTTTATTGCCAGAGTGCAGAGGGCAAGGAGAGGGAGACGTGGGGCTGATGAGGGTGTGGGTGAGATCAGCCTGGCCGGGCTCTGGTGGTCAGGAGTCCTTCAGCCAGGAGCTGTGGAGAGCAGGAAACCCCAGGGGAGAGCGAGGAGAACCAGAGAGGTGAAGGAAAGAGAGCAGCAAGGAGGAGGGAAAAAAAAAATAAAGAATGGCACCCTGGAGATCTGGAAAAGAGCCAGAAAGAACAGGGTACAAAATACCAGGGAACTGACAGTTAATTTACAGTCTCCAGGGAGAGAAAGGGAAAAGAAAAGGGGAGGAAAAATGTCTTTGTTGAGAAGAAGCAAATGGTAGAGAAGAGAGTGGACGGTGGTGTGGAATATGTGGCATCCTCCTGACTCCTGGGGCGCCTCCTCTTCCTGCTGCAGCAGTCCTCAGTCCTGGTCAGTGCAAATTCCACCTTCCTGAGGATCCGAGGCAAACTCTCGGCCAGGAGCTTTCCCCTGGCACCACAGGGAGGTTCTGGGTTAGACAGAGGCGATGGGAGAAACACCAGAGCTGAGCAAAGGCCGTTCACAGCGTCGTGCTGGGATTTGGGGGATCCGGGTTTGGCGCAGATTGGGTTTGGAGGGGTCACATCCCCCCCAGCGGGCACCTGGGAGCCAAACGCATCCAGGTGGGGAAGTGGTTTCTTGTTTCTGTGTCTGCTTCTGCCCCAGGAAGGGGGCAGCGCTTTGTCCTCTGCCCTGGCTTAAACTTTGTGCAAGGAGCTCCTGGGTTTGCTGAGCGTCCCCAAATGCACCCCAGGGCCTGCTCCCCCAGGGAACGCTGCTGGATGCGCTCGCTCGCTTCAGAGCTGAGCCTGGCTTTCTGCCTGGGCATTGACCGAGCTCGGGTTTGGAGGGATAAAGCGGATTTTTGTATCCAGAAATGGAAAACCTTGTGTTCTCCCTGAAGGTGACACGCATCCCAAGGAGCTTAAAGGCAAGATGTGCCGAAGGGGAAGAGGGGAGCAGCTATAAAAAATCCTGGTTTTTGTCCTTTGAGTTGAGGGTTCCCTCCGGCTCTGAGCCGGAGCTGCTGGAGCGAGCGAGGTGTGAGGCAGAGGGGACTGTCCTCCTGTCCTTCCCGTCCTGCTGCTCCTGCTGTTCCCACCAGGAGAGCCTCGCTGGCCATTACCAGCCCCTGCTCCTCCGCACAGGAGCTGCTCTGTGCTGCAGGACCAGGTTCCCTGCTGGGATATCCCTGTTCCAGCCCCCTCTGCCCAGGAGCTGCTGCACAGAGCCCCTTCCTGCCTCCTTCCAGCCCCCAGCTCTCCGGGACCTGCCACTGCTCCCCTCCTGATGCCAATACCCACGTCCCTCCCAGGCCAGCCTGTCCCCTCCATTGTAATTGCCACTTGCTGAATAATTCACAGTTTCTGTGTACTTTTGGCTGAGGTGCAGAGTCCGTCCTTTCCTGGAAGAATCCTCATTTAGTTAATGGGAGGCTTTCATCTGGCTGAAGGCACGGTGCTGGAGAAAGGTTGGGGTGCAGTTCCAGCTCGCTCAGAGCTGAGATTTGGGGGTTTGGGGAGCACAGAGTGTCCAGGTGGTTCATTTGCTGGCCCAGAGTCTCCTCTGACAGCAATACAGATGCAATGGTTCTTTTTCACTGTCTGGAATAGCTTTGTAATAACAGTAGGAGTCGGAGAGGCATTTTTATTGATTAAACAATTGAGGCTATTTGTCTTTACCACAGCAAAAATATTGAGGTGTCTCTCTCTTCGTACGTATACATGATAAACATTTATTATGTGCAGCAGGCTCTGTAATCAAGCTGATGTTTATGATGGGCCGGGTTGGGATGGTGCAGAGGGAACCTGGTGTCAATATTGTGAATAACCAGGGCTGAGGGGACGGAGGGAGGCCAGGGTTCTTGCAGGAGGTGTGATGTGAACAGAGGATGGCTTTGGAATGTCTGCCCTTCTGCTCCCTCCCGGTGATTCCCAAGGCGTTCCTTTGATCAGACTCCATTTCAGCCGCCGGGAATTTTGGTGTTTGAAAATTTGTAGCCGCGCCTGTCTCTTGGCCCTTGTGTTTCCCCGAGGCTGAGCGGAGCCCTCCGCGGTGCCTGTGCTGTGCAGAGGGACATCTCTGCCTTTGGCACACGAGTCCTCCTGGCCTGGGGCTTCCTCTGCCCTCCCCTGTTTGGCTTTATCAGTTTGCAGGTGCCAGAGCATGGACACAGATCTCCTCTCCCGACCGCTGTGCTTGTCCCGGCCGTAACGGAGCGCTCGGGGATTAGCTCTGACCTCACTCTCACAGATTTCCTTTCCGCTCTTTCCCCCCTTTCTCTCCTTCTCCTCGCGTAAGAATTTCCCTGCAGACAGGGCCAGGTGTGCCATGGAGCCTGGGTGCCTTTGGGCTCGTGTGGACTGGGAGAGGTCAGGCGCCGAGCGTGCTTTGAGTAACCTTTTCCAGCTGATAAACGTGAGAGCTCTCTCTGCTGCGTGCCGGCCTCAGTCCCTGCCTCTGGGCTGGCAAAACGGGCTTGTTTTGGTTGGCAATAGCAGGTGTCCTTCAGGGGCCGTGTTTTTAACTCGTTTTCCCACTTGCAAGCTCCCAAATTCCTTCCCAAGCAGGCTGGGGAGGAACCTGAGCCTTCCCAAGAGGGTTTATCCAGGTAGAAGTGAAGCAGCTTGAACCTGGCAGAATTATTAAGCCATTATTTGAGTTTCAACGCTCAGTGCTGCGTTGTTTGTTCTGGTTCCTCGGGAAGCTGAGCCATACGGGCTGGAGAGGACCCAGCTGAGCACGGAAAGCCTTTGTAGGTGTGTTTGTTGATAGGATTTCTTAGGTGCACAATATGTCTGTGTATGGCACAGCCACCTTCTCCCGGGAGGAGGGGAGGCCTTGGCTGGAAACGCTGCCTGTGCCACATATGGACACGTTGCTCTGTTCTCCCCATGTGATGTGTTGAAGGAATTTTGGATGTGAGCCTAGACAGGGACCTTGGGAGGCACCCAGCCCCTGCAATCACAGGTACCTGCCTGGGGAAGGCTCCACGAGCACCCGCCTCCAACCTGCTTTGGGGGTTTTTCCCCTTTGGTGATTTTTGGGAGGGCACTTCCAGCTCCTCACTGCTCTAATGGCAGCCTAAATTAATTCCAGGGCTTGCTTAGCCCCATTAGTTCTTGGATTATTATCATTATTATTTATTATTTTTTTTCTTGGCCATCAGTGGTCACGCAGAGGGGTTTGTCCACTGGATTTATCTCAGACTGGAATCGTGCCTCCCAGCAGGATGGATGGGGCCTTCTTGGCCTGGGGGTTTGCTTAAAAGTCCCCTTCAGCACGAAGCTAAAACGTGCCCTTGTCGCTGCAGCTCTGTGGGGGGTGATTTACATTTCCTCCTTCGGATGAACTTGTCAAACTTGGTGATAATGAAGCAAAAAAAAAAAAAAAAAAAAGATTACAACGGATAAGAAAAAGATGTCTTGTGAAAAACCTTCCTTAATGGAAAATGTCTTTTTTGATGCGGAAATCTCGGGTGTGTGCGTGCGTGTGAAGTGGTGGCACAGCTTTGATTTTGCCGTGATTTAAAACCAATCAGCTTTGTCGTGTCCTAGAAGGGAGGCAAGGAAACGAAGCCGGCAGAAATGAAGTGGAATATTTGGATGGAAGTTGTCTGACCTCTCGGAGGGGCTAAACACCGCCAGCAAGGCGCTTTGTTCTCCCTGCTTCCCCCAAGCTGAGCCGGTCCTGGTGCTGTTTTCCCACCTTTTGAGTGGATTGAGAGGAGCACAGGAAAATGAGGGTGGCTGAAGTTGGCATCTGGGCGCTCGGGGCTCATCTGAGCCGTCTCCATTCCGCTCCGGTGTTCCTTGGTTCCGTGCCTGCCTTAATTGGGTGCTGCAACAGTTCTGTACGTTAGAATAAAATAAATGAACTTTTTACCGCGAAAGAGGAAAAGAAGAGAGACAGATGATCCCTCAGCAGCAGCTGTTTGGAGAAAGAATCCCACAGAAGCCGCTTTCTTGGCTAATTAGAAGTCTGCTTTCCTTTAGGAAGGATAACGTTTACGTTCTTGACTCCTGTTCTTGCTTCTAATTACTTTTTGGAGGAATGAATAGAGACACTTTCATATGTTTTACTCAGAGTCGCTGAGGCAGAGAGTGCTGGGTGGGAAACGTCTCCTGGAGATGGCAGGGGACACAAGAGCAGGAGATCAAGAGGTCAGTTTGCACTTTGAGGAAAGGGGAGTTGGTGGTTATTCCAGCAGGGGCAGCGGGTTGGAAGCAGCAGAGAAGCTCCAGGTGGGATCTTCTGGGTCTAGGGAGGCCCTTTATCCCTGAAAATTCCAGCTTTTCTGCTGTTTCTTTGCCTAATTCAGTGAGGAAGACCGGTGGTCGTGTCCAGCGGTGGTCGTGTCCAGCAGGAGTTCTGTCCAGCGGGGGTTGTGTCCAGCCAGGGAAGGAGGAAAAGTGAAGCACGGCTCCCCCAAATCCTTCCAGTCCCCCAAAAATAGAGGCCGGACAACAGCCAGGCCCCTGGGGACAGGCAGGGTGCAAGGCAAGCTCACTCCTTATCGGAGAATTTACATTTCCTGGGGCTGGGGCGCTCGGTCAGGGCCTGAAGGACGCCCAGCACGGGAAGGGACGGAGGAACAGCAGCCAAACCTCCAGCCTGCCGTGCCCGGAGGTGGCTTTGGGTTCCCAGAGGTGTCCCTGGCACCAGGGAGCTGCGGGAGGCCGGCAGGGGTGGGAGGGGAGGAAGGTCACAGAGGCACCACAACCTCTGCTGGGAAGGGCTCTCTGCTCCACCTCGGCCTCAGCCTCCTCCCGTGGAGCGCGGGGGGTTTTTCCAAGGAAGGAAAAACACGGGAATAAGCCCGGGTAGCTCCGTACCCGCCCTGTCACTGCGTGCAGAGGGAGTTGAAGCCACTTTGGGGTTCTGGCTCGGTGATTACAAGACAGAGGGGATCCACTCGAGTGTTTGGTACCCGGGGAACGGAGCAGCTCCTGTCAGGGGCTTTAAGGAAATTCATCACAAAGCAAATGCTCAGGAAAATGAAGTGTTCAAACTAAAATTCTAGAAAACAACAACAACCGTGCTCGTTTGGCACCGGCTGAGGAACGCGCTTTGATTGTTTGCCACGAAGGAAGAATTTCGTTTTGAAGCGTGTTTCATCTTTTTATTAAGGTTATAAATATTGAAATTGGAACAAAGCGTTTTACTCAGCCTGAAACAAAGAATTCTGGTTTGTTGTTTTCTTTTTTTCCCCTCCCCAGCAGCCCCCTGGGAGCTCAGGGTGTCTCCTCCAGGCTGGAAGCTGCTCCTGCTGGGGTTTTATTTTCGGTGCGCGAGGGGTGGCGATTTAAGCAGAGCCTTTCTCTGCCTCTGCTGAACTTTTTAAAGCTCTGAGCAGGTGTTAGTTTGCAATCCTGCAATTCAATTACTCTGGGCAATAAATTTCAAGGTAAATGTTGGAAGCTCCATCACTTAAAGTACCAATGTTTTTCTTTTTTCCCTCCCGGTTTTCAGGGTAGTATCATCAGCAGTGGAAGTAATGAAGCCTGGGTTCCCATGGATTGCTTTCTCATGGTTGGGTTCTTTGATAACTAAATAATTTCAGGCTCTGACTGAGTGCCCCAGCCACAGGAAAAGCCGGGCTGTGTGTAAATTCTCTAATAAGGAGCGAGCTTGCCTTGCATGCTGCCTGTCCCTGAGGATGCTGAGAGCCTGGTTATTGTCTGCCCTCTGTTTTTGTGGAGCCGGGAGGGTTTGGGGGAGCCGGCTCCGGTCGATGCGCTGCAGGTGGGTTCGTTTGTGGGTGGCTTTGCCTGTTTCCATAGGAAAACAGGTTGGAAAGATAGGTGGGTAAAGGATATTTTTGGCTGACGGACCTGGCGGAGTCAGTGCCACCATTTCTGGACTCTGAGAGGAGGGAGGAGGATGTTTTTTCTGGGGAATGTGTGAATAAACACGTCCATTAGCACGGTGACAAACAGGACTTGACATGCAGGGTGGTGCTTAAATTAAACCTGCTCGTTTTCCATGACCAGGGGATGGGATTTCAATGCTTTGGCTCCCGTGCTTGGTACCAGAGCTGCATTTACCACAGGGTTACTTCCATTGCCTGCAGTATTTAAAAAAAAAAAAAATCCATTTCTCCACTGGAGATGCAATTTTCCTAAAATCCCTTTACTTTTCTTGGTGTTATTCATTTTTAGGAGTGTGATTAGACAAAAGCAGCCATGAAAAGTGAGTGTCTGGGCAATAAGAAGGGAGAGGAGTGAAATGTGTGTTTCATCTCTCGCCTAGGAGCTCTGCAGACTGAGTTCCCCCAGCTCCTGATGGGATGGGGCTGGTGCTCTCCAGCTCCAGCATCCAAAGGAGTGAAAATCCGGGGGCAATATCAGCAGGGGACAGTGAGAAATGGTTCTGTACCGATAACAAGTGATCAGCCGATAAGTGGTAGCCCAGACAGGCAATTAACACAACGGGTTAATGAGCTGAGGGCAGAGATCTCCTCTGGGCCGAGTCTTCCAGCCCTTTCCGGAGGGAACAGCTCTGGAGGGATGGATGTGCTCAGGAATTAGCAGTGACTCGGGGTGATTAATGAGGGTTAATTGCTGCTGATGGACAAACCAAGCAGCTCCGCTTGTCCCGTGAGTGACGCTCGGCTTTCCTCCCTCCACAAAACGATTCCGTTCCGCCGCTCAAACTTTTCTGGGAACAATTAGAGGGAAGGAGAGGGGAGAGAAGGGAAGAACCGGCCCCCCTCTCGGCTTGATTTATGATCCAGGCCTTTTGTAACAAGATTTCCAGTGTTGTAAAATATTAAATACATCCTTACATTCAATATCACATTTTGATACATTTCATGCCTCATTTGCTTCTGGAGTCAAGGACAACTTCACATTTTTCATGGCACCGGGCCCAGATTTGTCTATTTATTTATTTTTAATCACCGCGTTTTTTCTCTTTTTTATACCTGTATCGTTCTGGATCAGATCTGGGGAACCATAGCAACCTGTTCCACTGGGTGGATTCGGGTCTCCGGCACGTGGCAACTTTTTGGCTCGGCTGATTTCCCCCCGGGGCCGCCGTGCAGGTGCCATCCGCGGGGGGATCGCGGTTCGCAGGGAACGGGAGAGAGGTGGATTTGTGCCGGGCTGGAGGCTGAGGCAGCGGCTCTGTCCCCAGTGGAGTCACTTTTTAGACAAAAGGCTGTTTGACTGAGCGGCTCACGTGCTGGGATGAGGGGGATTCAGTGGGATTTGCTGCCACAGTTAAAGGAAGGATGCACGCAGCTCCCGTGAGCTGGGGAGGGGCTGGGATTTGTCCGCGTGGGAGGTTTTTGTTTATTTTTTTCCGCACTTTGGGGAAGAGCAGGGGCCGCCTGGTGCCTGGTGAGTGCAGTTGGCAGCACAGAGGGACCCTGCCCCTGCTTGTGCTGAGTGTTTGTGACCAGAACAGGGCGGGCTCTGTCCTGTTTCAGCTCTGGGACCTTGGGTGCATCCTCTTAAATTCCATACTCAGCCGAGGGCTGCTGTGGAGGCTGAGTGGGGACGTGTTTTCCGTGGCCGGGGGTCGGATTTTTTGGGGCAGAGCTCGTTCCTCGCGTCCCTCAGCCCGGCTCCATCCCGCTTACCTTCGCTGAGGCGCCTCGCCTCCTTAAGCCAACAGAGAGCAGTTGGACTGCGCTCCCTCCGAGGTGACATCTCAGATGTGGCTCATCCTCCTGGGCTCAGGATGTCTTTCCCTTTTCACAAAATCCTATTTTTTTTTCCTTCCTACTGCCAAAGTGACTGCATTTTTTTTATTTTTTTGGTCTAAGAAAGCACAGCAAGAGCCACTTGCAAGGAGCAGGAGCTCAAGAAGCTCTGCCTTAGAACCGAGACAGACGGTTCTGAGAAGTGAGAGTAATTAAAAACTGTAATATCTCCCCCAAGGCTTGCGGTCAATTATCCATGAATGGCAACTTCAGCTCGTGATTGGATGCTTTTCCTGAAGGATAAAGCTGGAGCTGGAATGAGCTCAAGAAGGCTCATGGCTAGTTGTTTTGGAAAGGGCCCTGGACAACCACAGGAGTCCTGACTGATCTCTCAGAGGGAGCTGCTTTAGCAAAAGAACCCAGCTTTCTTTCCAGACTTCTTTTCCAACTCTTTTGAGCCGCTCCAGCTATGCCACCAAAGCCAAATTCCTGAAAGAGTGGCCACAAGACTTGGAAGAGTTTGGCTGGAGGGAAAAGTTTCCAGCTCATCTCTTGGTGGTGCTGCCCTTCCAGTTCTTAAGAGCTTCCAGAAGTGGTCAGCGGCCAGAAATGAAATAATTTCTGTGATAACAGCTCGGAATGGGCAGCACTGAGCTGCTTTTGGGGACAGGTCAGGTGTCCTAAATGAGTGAACCTTCTGTCCTTTGGCAGAGGAGCCCGTGAAAGATGAGAGTCTCACAAATGAGAAACAAACAGCTTTTCTCTGTAGGAGAGCTTGGATCTGAACTGGAAAACTTCTAAGACTCGGGATCAAAAAAAGCTTCAAAGCCCTTTTCTGTAAACGAAAGTATCAACAGGAGTCGGGGGCCTTAGTTGAGGGGCTCTAACAAATCCCACGAGGTGCTTGTCGGCCTCTTTTGGTGGCTGATACCCTTTGAAAATCTGTCCCAAAGCACTTGAATCGCTCCTGGAAATGGAATTTACACTTCTAAATTACCTGCCTGCCTGCAAACACAGCCACAGCCCTGCCTTTTCCTAATTGCCACATCAATTAAAAGCCTCCCTGCATCCTGCTGCCATCCACCTCGTGGATGGTGGGGAGGGCAGGAGTTTCACCCAGGCTGCTTTTTATGGTCCCCACTCTTTGGAAACGCAACAAAATTTAGCGAGGGAACCCGTCTTTGTTCCCTCCTTCCCATCCAGCCAACTAATTGAAAACAACATGAATGTTAATGATGCATTTCGCATTTGGAAGTTAGAGGGGTGATTAATACGTTGTACATTGTATATTAGCACCTTCTCAGGGGCGTAATGAAGACAAAATATACGCTCTGAGACGAGGCTGTTTATTTCTCCGTGTGTTCCCTGCCTTCCACCATCCCTTCCCACGGTGAAATACAAGCTTTCCCATCCGCAGGGTTTTGTTTCGAAGCATGATTTTAAATCAATCAATGAACTTTTATGTCTTAATCCTTTTTTTTTTTTTTTTTCCCCCCCTCTGGATCGGGCGGCTGGAGTGAAGGGCACAAAGGGAACGGGCTTCGAGGAGGGAAAGGCTGAGAGGGTGCTGGGAAGGGCCGGTGATGCGCCAGGGTCCTGGAGCTGTCACCTCGTGGTGCTGGTGGGAATGATCTGCTGGTGGAGGCGAGCTGGAACAAGAGTCCAGGGAGAGATTCTTTCCCTTCTCTTCTGCTCCTTGACCGATGGCTCCAGAATCCTTGTAATGCTGCTTTTTTTTTTTTTTTTTTTTTTAATTATTGTGATAAATGGCTCCTGTGGCTGGAGCTTGGCTGGAGGCCGGAGCTGTGATTAATCTGTGAGGCTGCTGGAGGCTCCGAGTGCATCCATGTGACGAGCACACATCGCTCTCCTCTGTCCCTGCCCGGGCCTGGGGTGACGAGGGCTGTCCTAACCGGGCTGCTGTGCCCCCAAACTGGGGCACCTCTGCCTGTTCTTCCTCCTGGATGCTCCTCGCCCTTCCAAGGAATGTCACCTTCCGGGGGTGGGCTGGATTTGGGCGCTGCTGTGGCCCCAACCTCGCTGTTGGTTTATCCCAGCTTCTTGTCTGTGCCACGTTCCCAAAGCTTTGCTTCCAGCAGGGATTGGAGCAGGGATCGCATCCAGGCACAGCCCTGGCAGCCTTGGCGCAGCTTTTGGGGGAGCGGTGGCATCCTGATCGATACCAAAAGGGTTCATTCTGCATCTCTGCATGCTGGGAGAGTTCTGAAGTTGCCCAAAAGTTGGTTTTGTTGCGGAGGTTTGGACAGGCTCGCTGTTTTCCCAAGAAACTCGCAGCTCCTGCTGCCCTGCATCTCCCATCCTGCCTTCCCTGTCTTGGCCAGATTAAGTCTCTTGTTTGCTGAACAAACCTTGGGCACAGCAAATGTGGTCAGAAAGTGGAAGGAAATGAACAATTCCACTGAATTTGTCGGATTCACAATTCCAGTGAATTCCAGCACGTAGTGACGGGAGAAGGGGGAGTGATTTCAAAGTGAGAGTAGGGTTAGATGGGATTGTAGTAAAAAATTCTTTCCTCTGGGGGCCTGGCACAGGTTTCCCAGAAAAGTTGTGGCTGCCCCATCCCTGGAAGTGTCCAGGGCCAGGTTGGAGCACCCTGGGATGGTGGGAGGTGTCCCTGCCCATGGCAGGGGTGGGATGAGATGAGCTTTAAGGTCCCGTCCAACCCAGGCCCTGCAGTGATTCCATGCCATTGGTATTCACCAACTCTTTGATCTACGATCTCTGGAGATTTATTATTTCCAGTGTGACCTTGTGTGGTGACATTGGAATTGTCCCCTCAGCTTGGGCTTGTGGCTGGGGTTGTTTGTGATGGACAGCGTGTGATTTTTTAGTTTTCTTTTCGTAATGAAGAATGTCTGGTTCAGTGCCTAGATGTGCTCACGTGGAAGTGTGGGACCTGTTGAAATTCCCATAAATCCTCAGGGACAGTGGAGCTGTAACCTGGCAAAGCCCTTCAGGTGGGAAGGCAGATCCACGACCACGGGGATAAAACCTCAGCACGAGGCTGGAAGTTCTTTTTTTTTTTACAGCTGTGACAGAAACCTCTGAGCCCTTTTGGCCATCCCAGCTTGTCCCAGCCACTCCCCACGGGCAGCAAGGCTGAGGAGCATCTTCAGTTTTGCCTCTCTCCGTGCTCTGAGTAGAAAAGGCTGGGAAATGAGTAGAAAACTCTGGGAAATGACTCTTTAGGAATATCGTGGAGGTGGGTGGGAGCGTGTGCTGGAGGCTGTTATGTAACTGCAGGAAGGGGAAGGCGAGCACGGGAGCTGTAACACATCTATAATTAAGCACAACAAACAGCCAGAAAACAACAAACGCTTCTCCAACCCCATTCTTGGCCACAGCTGAATTATTTTCCTGCTTTGGCGAAGTCGTTAGAGGGGGGAGAGCGGCAGGGGGAGAAGCATCTACGTGTTAATTCATTAAGTGGGTTTGAAACCTTTTGTTTGGGGGTTGTTTTTCGGGGTTTTTTTGTATCTTTAATGAATGAAAATTAAATCTGAGAATGGGTAGAGAGCCCTGGTGAGAGCGGCAGAGCTCCCTCAGGCCGTAGGCAGCTCCTATTAATAGCACCTGGCACTGCTGCTCCCACCAGTTGGGCGAAGAAGAGCCCCAGTTCTGGAGTGCTTTTCCAAACAGGGAGGGGAGGAACCAAGCTGGAGTAACTCCTGCTCCGCAAGCTGAGTGTTTATCCGCTTTCTGAATGAATGGAAATGGGCTTTGTTTATTAAAACGAGCAAAATGCCTTTTTCCTTCAGGACTTGGCAGATTTTTCCTGTCCTTGCTGCCTCCTCACCCCTGTATCTGCCTTTAAGCCACGTATTTGCATGAAACCAGCTTAAAACTCTGTTTTATCTGGATGATTGTGGGCTCACATTAAGGCTCTTGGGCTTCTTGGCTGTGTCCCTGCCCTCCGAGCAGAGTCCTGTGGCTGCGGACATGATCTTACCCTGCTGCATCTTAACCTCCTTCCTTGCTTGGCTCTAATTAATCTCCCGTTAATAACTCCAGCCCTAAAGAGCTCCAGATCTGAGGAGTCACAGACAGAAAGAGCTGAAATTTAGAGTGATGCCACCAGGAGAACGCAGGGAATCTTTCAGGCTGGTGCAGCAGGATGATTTTATCCTTCTCCTGCCATTCCCAGGCCAGCTGTGGTGGGGAGGGAGGATTTACTGCTGCTCTTCCCTGCCTGTTCCCCTGACCTTCTGCTCCTCCAGGCATTCCAGCCTGGCCATAAATCCGGGGCTATTGCTTCTCCCAGTCAGCCTGGCGAGCTCGGCGCGGCCTCGTGCTCGCTGTTCCATGTCTGTCTGTCTGCCCGCCGCCTCTCCCGGCCTCGCCTTCCCGTCTTCGGGGGGTCACCGGGCTGCGTCCTTGCTTATCTGCAGCTTGCCTGGAGCTGGAGGGAGAGGGATGAGGGGGGGAGGAGGGTTGTCCTCTCCCAGTTTGGGCAGCTTGTCTGGTGTGTCACCTAAGCAGAACTCGCTGGGTGTGGGAATATGGACGAGGAAGAACAGGCTGGGACACGGAGATGGTTCAGGGAGCTCCAGGAGATGGTGCAGGAGCTGGCGAGGAGTGGGTGCCACCCCTACTCCCGATTATTTACCATGAGGGAAACCATTTTGAAGGAGCAGTTGTGAGGTCCTTCTTGCTCGTGGGTAAGGGTTTCCCAGCCCTCCAGGGGATCCTTCCGTGCTCCGGAATCGTCGGGGTCGCACTGCCGCTCTCAGGAGTCGGGAATGCTGCTGGCACCTGGAGGTCAGGAGGGATGATCCCGCGGGGGCACCGGCAGCTCCGCTGTCCTGGAGCGGTCGGGCAGGAGCCAGCGGTGACTGCCCTTAGAGCCATTCCCACGTGGAACGTTCTCCCTGACACCTCGGAGGAAATCCGAGCTGCCACGAGCCCCGAGCGTGAGCCCTGCCCTACAACCCTTCAGCAGATTGCAGGAGCTGCTTCCAGGAGAATAATTCCGGGGATAAGGAGTCCCCAGCTCCAGCTTAGGAACGGCTCGTAATGGCTCCCAGGGAGCAATTCCAGCATCCATAATCCTGGGAGGAAACACGCCCGTGTCAAAAAGCTGAATGCGGTGGGGAGCAAAAGTACAAATTTGGGGCAGTTTGCGGGGTTTTGGGATGAAATTGGAGCGTGGGAAGCAGCATTGGGGCAAGGAGGGGTAAAGGGCCTGGTTAAAAAGATAAAGGGCACAGACCTGAATGTCATTTTAGAAACCTTGGTAAAGAAAAAAAATCCCGAGTCAGAGGCTGTTAAGACCAGAATGAAGGCTCAGATCAATAGACTTTGAATGAATTCCTATAAAGAGGAAGAATTTGGGTTTGACTTTGTAGGCGCACTGCAGGAGAATCGGATCCATTGTCCCCAAAGGAGCCGTTCCAGCCCTCCTCTCATCCAGATACTCGGGGATTTTAAAACCTGCCAGCTTTTAGTGGTGGTGGGGAGGAAAAAAAAAGGTAGAGAAGAGGCGGAAATTAAACTACAAACGTTCACAATAAAATAGCGATAGAAATGGAGGTGGACGGGGAAGAAGAGAATCTGGACTCAGTCTCAGGGGAGCAGTAACTCACCCGGGTGTTTGGGCTGCTCCCAGGTATTGCTGCAAGGGCTGAAATCGACCCAGAGCTGGGTTTTTGGTATATTTTGGGTGTCAGAAGTGTGATTCCCATCCAGGCAATTGCTTGGATGCCCCCCTGCCTTTTGAAATACGCCCAAAATCCGGGCGCAGAAGTGTTTTCCAAGCACATCCCCAAGCATTCCTGCCTTGCCTCTTGTCAAATCCCGCTTCCACAAACTTGCGTTCTGCACACAAACAGATTTTTTTCTGCTTAAATCTGAGCTCTCTGCGTGGATATACAACAAACTTGTATTGTCTTGATAGCGATCATTCATTTTTTGGTGGTGTTTCTTGGCTCTCCCCCCCAGATCTCCTTACAGAGGGAGTCAGTGGGTGCCCTCTGAGGGCTGGAGGCATCTTCTCTCCTCGTGGCAGCGTTTGAATCCAGGGTGGGACTTCCAGGGATGCTGTGGCATAGACTGAACGGCATTTCTGGAGCTCCTTGGGATAAATCCCTGGCAGTACCAGAGCCAAAAAAACCTCGCCGGGAATACCCCCAGTTTTACAGAGGGGGGGAAGGAGAGCCAGGGAGTGATTTCGGGGCAGGGAACGGGGCGTTTTTGGGGCCATAAATGGCTTTGTGGAGCGGCAGCGGGCGCGTGCCGGCTTTGGCAGGCGCGGTCCCGGGCACAAGCAGCTCCCCACCCACGGGTTCAGTCTCAGTGGCTGTCAGACACCGCTGCGGGGTGAGCCCTTGGAAAACTGCACAGTTCCAGGGGCGCTGCCAGATTTTCCCTGGCTGTCGGCGCAGGAATGCCGCCCCTCGAAGCGAGCTGGGAGCCCTCGGAGGAGCAGCTGGGGGTTTTTAGCAGCGGATTCCCCCGCCAGTGCTGAGCTCTGATGTTGCCCCTCCTGGCCCCAAGCGGAGCCAGAAATGGGAATAACGGGAATAAAAGGGTGAAACTTTGTGCCTTTTCCCCTTGGACATGCAAAACTCAGGGTTATGTTGTGATGGGGCTTCTGAGCACGTGGCTGAGGCTCGATCCTCTTGGTACTCACCCAAATCCTGGTGGATCAGGTGCTGCCAAACCCAAATCAATGCTTTGTTTGGTTTCTTTTTTTTTTCTTGCATCTCTTGGATTCCTACAAAGTCAGGATACTGGAAGGTCCAAACCTGGGAGGAGTTTTCAAGCTCCATTTAATGAAATGTCGTGGTTTTTGTTGGGTTTTTCCCCTGGTGTTCGCTGGGAGGATGGGATATTTCAGGGCTTGCAGTGCTATCCCGCGATCTCAGTTCAGCGTCCCGTCAACCACGGGCACTGTGGGACTCTGGAAAATCCCTCTGGGACTCCAGAAAAGGGAGAGGGTCTTTGGATCTTGGTTTTTAACGCGAGGATGGAAAAACGGGCTCCTTGCATCCGTCACCCCCTGACTGTCGCCGGTGCCAGCGCGGGGTTTGTTTGGAGGTGGCTTTTTGGGGAAGGCCACTCCGGCTCCTCTGCAGAGCGCCTCGCAGGCAGCTCCGGAGCAGCTGCTGGCAGCTCTGGTCCTGTGTTTGCACAGACAGCGATGAATCGCGGGCACAGCGGATGACTAAACAGCTTCGTTACCGAGTCGTTAATTACCTTCATCCCCGCTGCTCTGGCCCACGCTCTGAGGCAGAGCCCTGACCTGGTGCTGCCAGAGCCGTGTTGCTTGTCCGGAGCTGTCGGGGGAGAATTATGAGAGTCCCTTCGGCCGGTGAATCACTGCCCTGGTTTGGGGGGAGAGAAGGGTTGTGCGGAGGGAGTTTGCCTCGCGTAACCCGCTCGGTTCGTGCCTGCAGTCAGCTCTCGGAGCGACTTTCCCGTGCCCTGTCCCACTGCGGGGATGGGAGTGGCTGAGCTGGCTGCACCACAGGGCAAAAATCCCCGCGGAAATGTTGTTAAAAGCAGTTATTTCCTCGCTTTGCTGAATGTGAGGCTTTTCTGTGAGCGCTGGCTGTAGACTTTGGGTGGGCAATGTTAATGGCAGCATCTTCTAGTTCTGTTTTGCATTCTGAGGCACGGGGTGAGTGTCTTGGGGTTGGGCTGTGCAGGGACAGGAGCTTGCACCTCCCTTCCAGCTGAGGATATTCCACGATTCTCTGTCTTTTTTTTTTTTTTTTTTTTTTTCTGTTNCTTGGGGTTGGGCTGTGCAGGGACAGGAGCTTGCACCTCCCTTCCAGCTGAGGATATTCCACGATTCTCTGTCTTTTTTTTTTTTTTGCTGTGCAGATCAGGGCTTGATTTGAATGACAGGACATCACGTTTGGGGACAAGGAGCCTTGATGATTTCATCTGGGGTGCTGCCGTGCTCCAACTAAATACCAAACAAATGGCAACAAATTCCAGCTAGGCAGAGGAGCAGGGGGTGGGCTGGAGGGAGGGAAACACGTTCCAAGTGCAGCTGGAAAAATGCCGCTCCAGGTTCCCAGCGCCTGGGTTATTCCTGGCTGGGGCTAATGATGATGTATGAGCCTTACAGAACACTCCTCATCCTGACACCTCCGCCGGAGAGGTCTGTGACATTATTCTCACTAGGTACAGGTGGGAAAATTAATTCAGGAGGAGACAAAGTTTAGCCAAGCAGCAGAGCCGGGGAGGAAATGTTGGTGTCCTGAAGCAGTGTCAGGCTTTGCCTCACAGGAGCCTTTCCCGGCTCCTGGAATTCGCTGGCGCTTCGGTTACTAAATCGAGCCCTGCTGTTTTGGAAGGTCAGCAAGCTTCACACCCCTTGTTCCTGCGTAATTCCTTGTCTGGTGGCTTCCGTGGGATGCCACAGAGGGCTCTTAACCCCACGTCCCAGCATCTGCCGTGTGCTGCCAGGGAGAAAATCAAACACGAGTTTGTCATCATCATCATCTCCCTTCTGCCGAGCAGCTGCTGGCAGTGCCACATGCCGGTGCTTTAGCTCTCACAGATCGCTCACAGAGCTTGTTGCGGAGTTTTGGAGGGTGTCTGGGGGGATGTCAAAGCTTCCACAGCACCCTAAAAAGCCCTGGGAGAGAGCGAGGCCCGCGGCTGGTTTGGGCTGTGGCCTGTGGGTGGGGTCACGCCTCTGTGTGCAGGGCTGCCCAGTCCCAGGGACACTGGCACCCCTTTTGTCACCTGGCTCTGGGACAGAATCCCCACTTTAGCACGGACAAGCCAAGGTTAAAGGCTGAATTACACCAGGACATGCTGCCTGCTCCTGAAACGCGTCTGTGTCTCTTATCCCTCTGTGGTTCCTCTCTCAGGGTGCAGAACTCCGCATCCCTCTGTCTTTTCCCCGTTTCCTGCCCCATGGCTCTCAATTATTAACAGCTGAAACCCATTCCTTGCAGTTTGTGGGGTTTTTTTCCTTATTTTTCCTTGCATGGGTTCTGCCGAGCCAATCTGCACCAACCCAGGGATCTGCCCAGGCTGTGCCTGGCTCTCATTTTCCTGTCTCCTTTACGTAACCCCACTGCTCCCGCCCTTGTGCCACGGGAATGTGTCGGCCAGGAGACACCCAGCAAGGAGGAGTGGGTCAGCACCAGCGGGAGCAGGGATAAAGCTGGGAAAATCCACAAAAATCCGGGAAATCCTGTGCTGGACAGGAGCGTGCGCCTCCCTTCCTGATCCGCTCTTTTCCTTGGCTTCCCCTCGGTGCCAACTCTCCAAGGTGTTGGCTCTGCTGCCTCCCTCGGCTTCTCCCATCACCCGGGAAGGGCTGGATGGAGGCACAGAGGGGGGAGAAGGGCTCTGCGTGCCCTCCCTGTCTGCAGCGCTGCCGAGCTCCCCCTCCCGAGCTGCGGCACAGATGGCCCGAACAGTTTGGGGAGCAGATTCCCTTCATTTGTGTACAGGCAAATGGGCTTTGAAGCGCCTAAGCTGCTACAGCGAGGGTGATGGGGGGAAATCAGGGGTTTTTTTGGGGGGATCGTTATTAGGTTTGCTCCCTTCGGCCGCAGCCAGAGGCGGTGGCACACGCAGGGGGATGCTCTGCACGTTCCCACAGCCCCGGGGACGTCCTGGCACAAACCTGTCCGGCGTCCCCCAGCTGTCACTCGGGAGGTGATACCGGCTCTCTTTTGGGATGCTTCTCGCTCCTTAAGGGGTTTAGCACCTGGAGGAGTCTCTGGGGTGGAAAGAGCCGTTTCTGCCCGGTGGAAAATCCCTGCCATTTATTCCGTGAGCTAAAGGTCAGGCTGGCAATCTCCCCTGTTTAGATAAAATGAGAAACCCTCCCCTCTCTGCTGCCTGGGCTTGCTCTGGAGCACTTCTTGTTATCCCAGCGTTCCTGTGGGAGGGAGCAATGGGCTGGGGAGATTCTGGAGCTGGCTCCCTGCTCGCTCAGAGGCTTCACTCACGTCCCCACCCCACGCTCAGACGCTGCTGCTGCCCACCAGGAGCTGATGAAATGCCACGCAGGGAAGTTAAGGAGAGCTCGAGATTCCCACTGCAGCTGTGCAGGATGTGGCAGAGCCCAGAATTCCAGTCAGGCTAAAATCAAATTAAAGTTTCCCAGCGTGATGTTTGAGGAGGGGGGAGGAGGGAGGAAAAGAAATAATAAAAAAAAGAGATGGGATAAAAGAAAAACCCCAAACAAAAAGAGCCCCCCGCAGAGTTCATCTGGTGGATGGAGTTACATTAAGTGAATGGAAATTAAAGGCTTTTCATAGAGATCTTCAGTATAATTTGATGGAAGACTTTAATTATTTCAAAGTGCCTAAGAAAAGGAGCTTGCAATGATTTTGGGAAGGGAGGGGGGAGCTCTCATAAAAATATCTCTCTTCAGCAGCGTTTTGAGCTGTTGTTGGGTTGAAAGGCTGCTGTCAGCTCCGAGAGGGATTTGAAAATCCTGTACCCCCCGTCCCTCCCCAGAGAGCAACTCCTGCCTGAGCGGCAGCAGCCGGGGAAGAGAGGGACCGGGAGTGAGAGCAGGAGGCCGCAGGAAGAGCAGAGGCTCCTTTATCAGCCTTCCCAAGGCACGGGGGATGGAGGGGGCTCCTGGCTGGGAACGTGAGGAGGGCGGGATGCAGGGAGTTGGGATCTCTCGTGGAGTTTCAGCCAGAGAGAGCATCCTCTCCCCGGCACCCCGGGGACGTGGTCCATTGTAGTCGTCGTGCTGAGGTTGTCGCTCATCCAGTTCTTGCTTGGACAGCTCAGGATTGATGGGTCCTTGTCTGGTCTCCAGGCTGACATAAATCCAGGGGTCTGGAGACCGTCCATTCTTTCCCTGGGCCTTGGGTGCTGTGTTCCTGCTCCAGCCTGGCTCTCTCTGAGGCAGAAATGTGGCCTCTTCGGGCTCTGAATGCTCAGTGTTTCCTCTTCCCCAGACGCTGAGGTTCCTGTCTCTGCCTCCCTGTGCCCCTCTCTGGGATGGGGAGGGCAGGAAGCTGAAGCACTGGGGCCAGGACTGTACAGAATCAGGTTTAGAATCCAACATTTAGGTTGGAAAAGACCTCCAAGGTCAAGTCCAAGCTGTCCAAACCCCACCTTGTCACCAGCCCAGAGCGCTGAGTGCCACATCCAGTGGTTCCTTGGACACCTCCAGGGATGGGGACTCCAAACCTCCCCAGGCAGCCCCTTCCAATGTTTAACAACCCTTTCTGTGCAGGAATTCTTCCTGACCAGGATTCTGCCACCCAGCCATGGACCTCACTGCTCCTCTCTGAGCTTCTGCTGGGCTGAGACTGGAGCAGAGTGGCCAAGGATGGTGGAGTGTTGACGTCAAGGAATGGATTTGAGCTGGCCTGAGTTAAAATGCCATGGCAAACCAGCTGCTCTCGCGCCTGCGGATCCAGGATCCTGCAGATGCTGTGCTGCCAGGCTGTGGTGGAGGCTGGAGTGAGGAACGGCGGCGGCTCAGTGGAACCGGGAGCCCTGCCTGGCTCCCTGCAGCCCAGGAGCTGTGCAGCACCAGGGATTTCTCTTTGAACTTTTCGGGATGCTTTTCCTTGCTGTGCCTCCCCTCCTCCCTTCTGACGGTCCTGAGGTTGATTTGGGGGTTCTGTGGGGGCTCTGAGTGCCCCAGCAGTGCCTTTGTGTCCCCCGGGGCACACCAGGTTGGGAGCTGGGTGACAGCACCGCGCTCCTCTGCAGGGACGCCCCGAGGACAAACCCTGCCAAGGAAGTTCGGGGCAGAGGGAAAAACACGGCCAGCTTGGAAAAACAGGGGAGATGGGGGGAGGACAGTGGGATCCATTCCCTGGGAATGAGTTCCAGAGCAGGGGAAGGCAGGCACTGATGCCTCCTCCCCGAGGAGGGGTGTTTGGCAGGCAGCTGGCAGCGAGCGCCGGTAGCCATGGGGATGGGAGGAAAAGGGGGATGCTCGGATGCAGGTGGGAGTCAGGGAGAGAAGGACAGGCACTCATCAACCTGGCTGCACCAGGTGAGCTGCTTCCATTTTCAGCCTTCCTGACGAGCACTGCCGGGCTCGGGGACGCATCAGGGTGCAGCAAATCCGAGCAGGGAGCTGTTGGGATAAACATCCGCGCTGAGGGAGATGAACTCTGTTTTAGGGGGCTTGGATGACCGCAGTCATGCAGGGGGAGAGGGAGCAGGCAGGGAACTTCAGGGAGAAGCTGGATCTGAAGGGGCTTTGGGTGTTTGCAGCCCTAATGAGCAGCTCCCTGCAGTTGCTGCTCGGAGAGGTCCTGCAGGACGGAGAATCTGAGCCTGGTCAGGGGCCTCAGTTAATCCAGCGCCTCAGTAACAGCAAACTGTGCACTGTTTATTGCTGAGAGTGTTGTTTTGGGGTTGTTTTTTTTCCCCTTGATGTGTGAAAGGCTTTCTGCGCCGATCATTGTTTGCTGCATTCCCTCGCCGAAGCTGCTGCTGGAGGAAAAGGAGTCCGTGCCCTGCTCCTGGCCGGCTCCTGCGCGGTGCCGCTGCCGCAGCTCGGGCTGCGCTTCTCACCCTTTTCATCTCGTGGCATCAGCGTCCAGCCCTGTCCCTCCCACACCCCACCTCCTGTGCCACGGGGTGGAATTGGAGCCCTTTGTGAGCCCCCACATCTGGGTGATGCCCAGATCAGCGGCAGAAATCCGGGTGTGAAATAGCCTTCCTGATGTGCTGTCAGCCCAGCTGCTGGGGGGGTGGGCAGAGAGCGTCCCACGGGTTTGGGGCAGGGACCGTTCCCCCACCAGGAACCACCGAGGCGCTGGCAGCTGGTTTTGGTTTTCATTTAAGGCTCTCTTTGCACGCACTGGGCTGCCCTGGCTCTGTTCATAACTGGGGTCACCACCTGGCTGAGCTCTCTGAGGGTTTGCTGCTGGAGCAGCAGCGTTTCTCGGGGGCGGCAGAGAGGGAACGGCCCCCTGATGTTTGTGATTCCATTCAGGCTGAGGATGGAGGGGAGGAAAAGCTGCTCCAGCTCAGTCTGGGGGTCTGATCAAGAGCCTTCCTCCACCTCCAGTGCCATTCTCTCCCACCAGCAGTATGGAAACTGCTTTTGGGAAGGAATAATGTGGATTTTAGCATTAACAGCTTTTCTTTTGGGGGCAGGGGGAGTCTCAGAGGCTGCCATTTGACAGCAGTCAGCAGCAATCAGCTGGGCTGGCGGCTCCTGGGCAGCTGGAATAGTTTGGAAGCCTGCTGGGCTCCAGACTGCTCCAAAATGAGCTGTGCTGAATCACAGCCACTCCAAACTCCCTCTGCTTGGAGCGGGGCTGAGGTGAAGTGAATTCCAGAGGGTGGGGGAACAAAACCCAAGTGGTTCCCGTGAGCTGGGGAGTTAAGGCAGTCTGGAGAGTTGTTTCTGCCTCGTGGCTGAGCTCAGCGAGCTCTAATTGATGATTTTCCCTACATTTAGGGCATGCATAACGTCCTTCCCTGGTGGATTCATTGGTGCCTGATGGGAGCCGAGCTGAACACGCAGCCCTTCCCTTTGTGAGGAAATCTTTCTCTCCTCAGGCAGGCTGTTATCCCATGAAACTCAGAGAACCCAGGAGTTTTTCTATGAGCCTGCATGCCCATGAAATCTGGCTGGGAGCTGGCCATCCTACGCCAGATTGATTGAGGACGGGCACAGAAACGGGCGTTGAAAGCTCAGCTGTTTAAGCCTCTTTTCCTCTGTTGTTGAGGCACAACCAGAAGTGCCTGGATGAGAGGAGCAGATTCAGGATGCCACATTCCCGAGCCCCGTTGGCCCATCTGGGCAGACAGGCTGTGACTTTGGGCTCGGGGGGGGACAGCTGCACTAGGATGTGGTGCTGGGGCTCGGATGGATTATAGGTCAGGATGCAAACAGTGAAGTTGGGCTACGCCTGGTTAATGAGGACAGTTTACGGTAGAGCTGGAGGAGAGGGATGTGATGAGGCTTTTCAGAGCGCTCAGAGCTTGGGCATAGCTTGGGACTTCCCTCGTTTAACCGGAATCGCTGCTGAGCCGGCGATGAGAACAACTGCAAAGGCAGCCCTGGGCCGGGCTGCTCCTCGCTCGGTTTGGAAATGGGACATCACTGGCGGGGATGAGCGCTCTGGGAGCAGTTCTGGGCATGCTGCTGAGCCAGGAGCACGGCCAGCCTGCTTACAGCTACCCTGGAGCAGCAGCGAGGTGAGGTGGGCACGGGGCATTTGTTCAGGGGACAGGTTTGTTTTCGACGCCGGGGCCGTGTCCGGGGCCTTTGTGGGGCTCTGTGCCTCGCTTCGTTAACGAGGCCGAGTGATCTCTGCTCGCTGCACACGGAGCCCCTGGAGGAAGCCCACGACCGTGGTGTCACTCCTCATCTTGTACCACGCTGCAGACAGGAGAGAGAGTGGAGTAAAACCTCCCTAAGGGTCTGTGAGATTCAGCCCCCGCTCGGCTCTTCGGATGCTGGCTCCGTTCGAATCACGGGATCACAGAATGGTTTGGGTTGGAAGGGGCTTCAAATCTCGTCTCGTCCCACCCCCATGCCGTGGGCAGGGACGCCTTCCCCTGGACCAGGTTTCAGAATAAACGCTGAAAATCCCTGTGGCTGTGAGGTTTTCCTCAGGGTTGTCTTTGGGGTGGTTTTCATGGCAGTGCGAGCCCCATTAGCACTTCTGGGGATCTCTGCTCACCTTGAGTGCAGAACAGCTGAGGTCTCCTGCGGGAGTGGCTCTGCCTGGGCACGCTCCCCTTAGCAAAACAGGAGAAACGGTGAATAACTCCAGCAGAACCACGCGGGAAGGGTGGAGCTGCCCTGGAATAGTGTCTGTGAGGTGCCCAGACACTGGAGAACTGGAGGCTAAATCAGGCAGGGAGGAGTTTCTCTGGAGGCTTACGAAACTCGAGCGGTGCTCGGTTCCAAAGCGCTCCTTGCATCACCAGGCAAGCTGCTCTGAGCCCCAACTTCCCGTCACGCAAAAGGTTCCCCAAGCCTTAAATAAACCCACGAAAGGCCACGAGACGGGGAGGGGAGCGTGGTGAGAAGCTGAGAGGTGCCGGAGCCGAGGCTGTGCAGACAAGTCATGTCTGCGAGCGAGTTCTCCGCGCTGTGGCTGCGGCGAGGGGAAGAGCCGAGCGGGCTCCTGCCAAGGATGTGCGTGTGAGGGTTTGTCTGGGGTTTGTCTGGTCTCCCGCCCAGCAGCGTACCGACAGGCAGGAGAGGAAACTTCCGTCTGTCAGCCAACATCGCCTCTCTCCCGTCCTTTCCCCGTCCCTGCTCCAGGGACGCTCCTCCTGCCGAGCCAGGAGGGCTGAGGGCTCCTTTCCCAGGGAATCTCTGTTGGATTAAAAGCAAATCTGACTCCCTCGGGCTCACGGCCTCGCCAGGGAGGGAGGCTGGCAAATAATATCCCTGAAAAACCCCTGAATTCTCCACTTGTCTGGCTGGTGTTTCCCCTAGAGCCAGAATTCCCCTCTTTTGTAGGGGATTCGGTGAGTGGTTACAACGAGCAGAGGAAAAGTGCCAGGGCTGCCCGTTCTCCTCCATCCCTCTGCGTTCTGGGTGTTTCATCTCAGCATCACAGGAGCCCTGCACCCCTCACTGGTGCCCTTTGCTGGTAATTAACGAAACCCATGCTTTCCTGGCCTGAAATCCTTTCTTTTCTTCTTGTCGCTTTTGCTACAAGCGGGATTAAAAGCTTCGCTCATGCAAAATAATGCCTTTAATTGCAGCTTCACATCCAAGTTTGGACTTTGATTCTGCCTTCCTGTGCAAGACTATTTATTGCTGCATTATTCTTTTGCATCTGCTGGTCGTCTGCAGCTGTGCCATTGCATGAGCCTCTCCCAGCTCCTGTATTTTCCTTCTATCCCATTAATTTTGCAGGTTTCCTTGCTCCCTTGCCCCCCAAACCTATCACCCCTGTGCTTTCTCGTGCCTATTCTCAGCTTGGCATCTGTCCTCGTTCCCACCTCCTTCCCCGTGCATATGCTCCCTGTCATCCAAAGCACCCCCAGCCATCCTTGCTCCATTAAAATACACAGATATCCTCCTCAGCCATTCACAAATTCCCTCCTCCCATCCTCAAAATCCAGGCTTTTGGAGCCGGGGTGGATCAAAATGTTCTTTGGGTGATAGGCGGGAGATTAATCGGTTTGTTTCACTTAGGGTTTTGGCAGCAATAAAAAGGAGCAAACCCGGCTTTTTGGCCATAAACCACGTCTTGCAGGTTGGTTTGGTAGAGGCTGCTTTGTTTTCCTTCCTTCTCCCTCTTGAATCTGCCAGGGACTCTAAGTTAAACAAATAGATTAATCTTCTTTCTGTAGCCCAGAGATCAGGTTGATGCGTTTAAGAGCTTTTTTTCTCCCTCCAGACTCCTGAGATGTTCACAGATCCGATTCATATTTTAGAGCTTCCTTCATGTGTAAAGAGCCTCGTTGGTAGCAGCAATTCTTCACTAACACCAAACAGGGCTCCGTGCTCCTCGGGTTTCTTTTCTTCTCAGGGAGCTGAAAATTTTCCATCAGAGCCTTTTTTTTTGATAAAAGGAGGTTTTTTTGGGGGGTTTTTGGTTTTTTTCGGGTGGAAAAAGAGCAGCCTTTGGGAGAGGTGGGAAGTGCCTGAAACCCGAAGGTCTCCTTGCAAAGGGGTTCTGCGAGACTCGGGGTGCTGAAGGTGGGGTCGCTGCGAGCCGAATGGCCGGGAGTGGGTTCCCAAAAACGTCCCCGCTTAGCAACACAGCAGCGTGGCACAGCTGGAGAAGCCGTGGCTTTCGAGGCGGGGAAAGCGGGTTTGTGAGCAGCTCTGCTTGCCGTGATCGAGAGCGGTGCACCAAGGGCAGGGAAACCTCGAAAAAGGGATGCTGTGAAGCAGTTCCTTCTGAAGGCAGCGCTTGGCACGTTGTGAGCGCGGTCCTTGGCGTCCTGAGTGGGTTTTTCATCCGCTGTGCGCACTCGCAGCGTGGTTTTGTGAGAGACGGGCGAGAAGGTTGGGAGAATTAAAGGTTTCATGCCAGCCAGGTACTTGGATCTGGCGCTGCCCAGGGAAAGATGTTTTGCTAAAATTGCTAAAGCTGTGGGACGCCTTCCGCTGTCCCAGGTTGCTCCAAGCGCCGTCCAACCTGGCCTTGGACACTTCCAGGGATGGGGCAGCCCTGGAACATCCATTTGAAACAGCCACGGTGGTTTGTTCCCTACTGGAACAAAACTCAGGCTCCAAAACTCAATTTTTATCCATTTCTCAGTGTGACACCTTTGCTGTTTTGAAGCCTTTTTCCTGGTTAAGCTTTTGATGAATCCAAGGCTCTGGCTGTGCTCGTTTATTCAGAGTTTCTTTGCAAGCAGACTCGTTGAGCAGCTCTGATTCTGCTCGCCTCAGAGTTGTCCCCAGGCCACCTCAGCTGGAGAGATCAGTTTGCATTTCCCTTCCCAAACATCCCCTCCTGTACTGCTGCGTGCAGTGCAAGCTCTGCTCTGTCCCTCACCAGAGGTGCTTTGATGGAAGCGAAGCCCTGCAGAGAGGGCAGGAGCCTTCTGCTGCACAAAATGTGGCAGGAGAGCCCCTTTAGCTGGGGAAATCATCTGTACACGGAGGGGTTTGTGCCTGCCAGGGCTGGGGAGGCAAACAAAGCTTTCCTTGCTTCTTTGGAGATGGTTTTTGACCCGCCCAGACTCTTTATCCGAGGTAAACAACCCTCAGCCTTGTATTCTGCGCTCAGAATGGTCACGGATTGAGGTGCTGGCTGTGGGATCAGAGCAGCGCTGCTGTGGCCACCTCCGGCCCGGTTTAATGACAGCTCGCTGTCCTTCCCAGCTGGGAGAGATCCTTCCCTTCCTCCTCCCACCTGCAGCCTCTCCTCTTCCCCCAGCCTGGTGGTGATTTTTCCTCTCAGACAGCGGCTCCGAGCCAATTAAGAGTGTCTCACACAGTCCTCGCTGCGGGAGACCGCGGTGCTTTTAACTGCTATTGTTTGTTAATAAAAATAAATCGTGGGCACCAGGGAGGGAGGGAATCCCACACGGCCTCGGTTTTCTCTTTTCCTTGTGGCATTTTGAGCGGCGAACGGTCACAGCCGGGGGAGGTTTTGGCAGATGATGTGGGGAGGGATGCGCTGGGATGTTGGGTCCTGGGTGTGGGTGTGTGCGTGTGTCCCCATCCTCTGTGCAAGGCGTGAGGCAAAACCGGGGCTGTGCCGCTGCCAGGAGCAGGAATTCCTGGCAGAGGGCTGAGGCAGCCGGGGCAGCATCCTCCCTGTGGCAGCAGAGGCTGGGGGAGCTCGCCCAGCCCAGCAGCGATGCCAGGGAGGGCGGGCAGGGTTGGCACCCAACAGCCCCACGCTGCGGCTATCGGGGGGCTCCGCTCCCGGGGCCGTGCGCACCCATCGCGCCGGGCGCTCGCTCAGAGATTTCCTTTGTTGGAGGCTTTAAGGGAGGGCACAGAGGGCACGGCAGCCGCATCTCAGGGCTTTGCACTGCCTGAATTCCCGAGCAGAGACCCAGCTCGAACCCTCTGCCGGGATCAAGCGAGCTGCCCCCGGGCAGGGGTTTGAATGCTGCCGGGTCCGTGCTGTGATGGGAGTTTTGTGAGCGTGGCTGAGCGGGCAGGGGGGGTTTGCACGCTCAGAATTCACTGCTCGCTGCCAGCAGAGCTCTCCGGTACTGACGGAGCCCGGGAGGGCCGATGTGTCCTGTGATAGATAGCCCCCTGTGATATCCCCCTGTGGAGGGGAGGATCATTGAATGGAGATGTCCCGTGACCGAAGGCTCCTTGTGCTCGCGGGCCCGGGGCTGATGATGCTGGGGGAAATCTCACTCTGAGATAGCCCGGCCTCTGCGAGGAATTAGAACGGGGACACGCTGCTTTTATCTCTGAGCAGTGATAGGAAATTTGATCAGGCTCTGCTAATTCTGGGGAGGATGGAGAAGGGTGAGATGAGAGGACTCAAGGCTGGGGAGAGAGAAAGTTAAAGAAAATAATCCACAGCAACGAGAAATGTCAGGAATACATTCGTCCTTCTGCTTCACTGCCTCCAGAATTCTTTTCTCCTTGAAGTTTTCTTGCTTCTTTTTCTGGAAGTCACGAAGGGTGGAGGGGGAAAAAAAAAAAAGGAGAAGAGAGGGATAAAAGAACACAGCTAGGAGAATGAAAAAAAAAATGAATTCCATTTTATGTATCAGCTGAGCAGGTGTTTATCGCTAATATCACCCTCCCTGGGCTGCCACCTGCTCTGGGGTTACCTGGCTGGCTCTCCTGGAGAGGTGAGATGGGATGGGGAGCCCGAGGTTCCTTTTATCCCGCTGACACCTGGGGAAGGGAGATACCACAGCTCTGCCTCTCACCCTGGCTAAATCCATCCCTGGCACCGGGGTGAGGACAAAGAGAGGGGGGAGGCTGCGAGCGAAGCAGGCTCTTTAGTGCTGATGAAATCTAAAAAAACGAGACGTGGTTTTTATAGGAACATAGAAATTGCCAGACTGGAACCGAGCTCTGCTTCTCGTTGTTAAGTATCCTTTTCAAGCACTGGCTGCTTCCCGAGGCTGTGTGAGGAGCCTTGCCCCAAGGGCTGATCCTTCCATGCCTCAAAAAAAATTCCCTCAAAAATGTGATGGCGATTAGTTCCTCGCAGCGTGAAGGGTTTGCACCCCATCCGAACCTTAATTTGTAATTTCTCCCCCCAAATTTACCGCTGTCACTCCAGCCACTCATTCCCGTTACAAACACCGATCCTTCCCTCAGCCTCACAGAGGTTTTTTGACTGTGACAACACCTCGTGCTAACGATTCACCCGCGCTAATTACGCTTTTTTTTTGCCGAGCGAAACATCTCGGTGGTGGCTTTAAACGGAGCGATTTTTTTCAGTTTAATTGAACTTACATCTTTGTGGCCCCGGGGCAGGCTGGCAGCGGAGCTCTCCCCAATCCCCTGAGACGCTTTCTGGAGCCCGCAGCAGCCACTTGTTGAGATGTTTTTCAGGTTCTTCCCTCCTTGCCTGTTCCGTTTAAACCCAAGCCTCTCTGCAGGTGAAGCTTTGCAAAAGGAAGGAGCTCTCTTTGCCTGTCGGAAGAATGAAAAAGGCCCCGTGAAGTTGTTTTTTGGCTTTTCCCGACAGTTTTCCCCCCGGTTCCTTGCTGCTCCGCAGCTGTTCGGTTTGTTGTCTCTCAGCTGCGAGGATCTCTCCAGCTCCGCGCGAGCTGCGTTTCCTCACCGCTCATCGAGCTTCTGGTGAGGCAGGGAGAGATCCATCAACGCCAAAGCCCCCTCCCAGCTCCTGCTTGGGTAAAAAACAAAAAAAAAACCTGCCTGGAGAAGGTGGAATTCGCTGCCGGGTTTCTCCAGGGTGTTTGTGGTTTCTCAGCTTGCAGGAGAAGGCGTGGAGGGGAGGCTGCAGCGTGGGGTTGCGTGGGGATAAAAGCAGCACCTCGGGGTTTTTGGGAAGCCTGGGCCTGGTGCTGCTTTCCAGGGGAGCTGGAGATGCTGAGCCCTGCCTGGCTCCAGGGGTTTGTGGGGACAGGCATGGCAGAGGCAGGTTCTGCAGGGTGATGGCGATTTTGGAAGTGTGAGCAGAAATCCCTGGCACAGGGGGCTCAGAGAAGCTGATGCCCCATCCCTGGTAGTGTCCCAGGCCAGGCTGGACGGGGCTTGGAGCAACCTGGGATGGTGGAAGGTGTCCCTGCCCATGGCAGGGGGTCTTTAAGGTCCCTCCCAGCCCAAACCACTCCATAATTCCACGGAATAGCAGCAGGTTCCTTGAGTGTCCTTGTCAGGCTGTGCAGAGAGGTGGCTGCTTTTCAGGGATGTCTTCATTATCTCCGTGGCAGCTTCAGCAGAGAGGGGTTTTTTGGGTTTTCTTTCAGTGATTTAACATTTTATTCTGCCTTTTGGCTTTTGCTGTACTGTCTAAGAATTTTTTCTGCGGAAATCTCCAAATACCAGGACGCTGTGGTGATAGCAGTGAGGAAGAGCACCAGCTCGCACAGTCATTAAAAATGTATCAGCGCTTTCAGAAGCAACTTGCTCCCTCTCAGAGGCAAATCGTCCATAATTCTGCTTGGTATTTAGAGACTTTTATCTCCAGAGAGAACACAAAACTCCCCAGTACAGCCCTGATTTATTTTATTCTCTCGAATCTTCAGAGCTGAAGATGTAAAAAAAAAATAAAAGGGGGGCTTAGCAGAGAAAGAATTCCATATTTGTGCTGCACGCAGGGGTCAGCTCGTGATCCAGCAGCAGCTTCTCGGCAAGGCACCTCCCACCCTGAAGGACCCAGGGAACTCTTCCCCAGCCATCCCACTCCTTTTTGGGGGAGCAGGTTGGGAATGCTCCGCAGACAGCTGTCCATCAAGCAGGCTCTCCCAGCCTGCTGTCAGCACAGGAAAGAGGAGCCACTAAAGCAGGAGCTGTGAATGCACAGCTCCTGACGTGTTCTCAGTACAAACTTCAGCAGAGGAAGTTGGTTTGATTTATTTTCAGCCAGCTGAGGATGAGTCTGGGATAAGTCATCTTCACAGGCACGAGAATTAGTGCGGCAAGCTGCTAAATAGCTTTGTCTCTTCGGGGTTTTCTTGGCTTCTGAGGTTTTATACTGGTGTTGCACGAAGGGAAGTTGTCCTCCTCCCCTCTCTGGGTGGAATTTGGGGCTGCACCGGAGTGGGTGCCCCAGCTGTAGCCACAAAAGGGTGGAGCTGCTGTTTTACAGCGTCCCTCAGGGAGATGCGGGACAGGCAGGAGCACCTCGCAGCCGGCCGGCAGCTCGGGACGCTGGCGAGCTCAGCAAGGCAAAATGAACGCACAGCGAGGGTGCCTGAGCTGTGCTCAGCACCCTCCAGAGCCTGAATTTAGGGAGGAGGCAGCGAGTGGGGACTGGGCAGAGGCAGAGGGGCGTGAGGACTGAAACACCTCCTTGTTCATTCGAGAGTAACTTTGACGCTGGGCTGGGAGGAAAACCCCATCTCTCCTTCCCTCCTCATCCTAAACCTGGAATCCCAGCGTCAGTGCAGGTGCGCTGGTGGGGAGGCATCCTTGTGTTCCTGTCCCCAGGTGTGCTGCAGTCACCTGCAGCAGCCAGATGGTCCGCGGGCACGGCTTGTAGGATCCCGTGTTTGCTGCTGTTTGGCAACCCCCGAGGTGCGTTTCTATTGCTGACAGCTGTTCCCTGGGCCCGCGCTCCAAATCCCGAGCCCTCCTGAGGGGTGGGGAATGCGAGGTGGAGCAGCATCCCCCTGTGCTCCATGTCCTGGGTAATTACAGCCCCGCCGCTCCCGGAGCAGGGCTCAGCGGGCGCCCTGGATTTATCGCTCGGCTCTGGTTAACTCCGAGCTGCTGATGCACGGGCAGCTGCTGCTTCCCCGGGAGTCTCCTCACAGCCTCTCCAGCAGGCTGCAAACAGGAGGAGAGGCCTTGGGGTCTGTCCCTCGGAGCGGGGAGTCCCAGGGAAGTTCCCCTTTCCCGCAGGAGTGGTTGCTCCTTGCGCGCTTTGGCTTTGCGGAGTCTGGAGTGAGATCCGCTCCTTTTAACCTCGTGGGTCACAGGATCCCTGAGGCTGGAAAAGCCCTCCCGGCCCATCGAGTCCGAGCTGTGCCCAATCCCCACCTTGTCCCCAGCCCAGAGCGCTGAGCATCACCTCCAGCCCTTCCCTGGACACCTCCAGGGATGGGCACTCCAAACCTCCCTGGGCAGCCTGTTCCAATATTTAACAACCCTTTCCATGGAGAAATCCCTCCTGGTGTCCAACCCGAGCCTCCCCTGGCCCAGCCCGAGGCCGTTCCCTCTCCTCCTGTCCCTGTTCCCTGGGAGCAGAGCCCGACCCCCCCGGCTGCCCCCTCCTGTCAGGGCCTTGTGCAGAGCCACAAGGGCCCCCCTGAGCCTCCTTTTCTCCAGGCTGAGCCCCTTTCCCAGCTCCCTCAGCCACTCCTGGGGCTCCAGACCCTTCCCCAGCTCCTTTTCTTTCTCTGGACACGCTCCAGCCCCTCGGTACCTTCCTTGAGGTGATTCCATAGAGCTCTGGCAGGGAATGATGGGGATGCAATCTCCAGCACCCTCCTCGAATTTCAGGCAGTCGTTTCCCTCCTGTTTGGCTGGAAATTGAGGGGTTTGTTACCCACTTTTCCCTGCCCTGGTCCTGCTCTGAGATTCCCAAGCAGCCGCTTTTGCTGAGCTGTGACTGTTCTTCGCCAGGGGCTGGCAAGGAAAGCACGCTGGGGGCAGCAGTGCAAGGAGTAGGACCGAAAAGGACCTAAAAAAGGAGGAAAACAGGACTGTGAGTGCTGGGGGGAGCAGCTTTAGAGCCAGAACTGAGCACGGGGGAGCTCTTTGGGTGGCAAACCTCCAGCTGCCCTCGCGGTCCTGCTGTCTCCATCCCCGCTTCCACAGGGAAGGGATGCCTGTGTGTGTGCCTGCGTGTGTTCCACGAGCTCCAGCTCCGCATTCCGGGCTGCGAGCGAGTCTGACGTGATCCTGCTGTTTTGTCAATATCTCGGAAAGTTTGGAAATAACTGCCTCAAAGTGCTCAAATGATATGTTGTTCCTCAATCTGTCTCTGCTGCTGCCAGCGCTTCTAAGTAACCAATTTCCCATGTGCTTAACCTTTTAGGGCTTCTCTTCCCCAGGAATTACTCTGGAACTCCCACTGAAAAGAGGCAAAAAAAATAAAAAAAAAAAAATTGAGGAAATTGCTGTTTGCCCTTCACGGAGGTGGCTCACGATTTCCAGGTGGTTTCGGGGAGTTTCTGGCTTTTATAAAAATGGGTCGAGTGTGCTGAAACCGGGATGCTCTTCCCGTGTCTGAGTGACAGCTGAGCGTGAGAGCCCTCAATTTTCTGCAGTGGAGAGGCAGAGCTGCTGGTGGGAGCTTCCCGAGGGAGGTGGGATCCAGGAAAGGATCAAACCCCAGGGAGTGGAGATGTCCCAGGGCTCCCTGGGTTTTTCTTTCTGCGGCCCTGCCTCCGCATTTCCCCTCTGCGAAAGGGGAAGGTCCCTGTGGAGAGTGCTGAGATAAGCTGGAGGAAGTCTAAATGTAATCTAAAATTAGATTAATTGGAAAATTGCAAGTGAAAGGCTGCGTCTTGCTTGGACAAAACTCCTGGTAACTTCAAAGGCAGATTAAAGACTTTGCCTGTGTCAGGACTCGGGTTTTTGGCCCAGGAAGGAGACAAATGGGAGACTGTGAGGATGTTTGCCAGCGAGCTGGGGAAGGGAGAGATAAGGTAACAGATGAAACACTCAAAGTCAGCATTTAAGGACATCGCTGCCTGTGGAGATAATTTTATCAACTCCAGAGACAACCACTTTTTTTTTTTTTCCTATGAAGTAAAATCTGCCCTTTATGGAGCTGTTTAAAATGGTATTTGTTACAAATTTGATTAGCTGTGCCGCAGGAGCCTGCTGTGGGACAGCCAGTGCCAATATCCGTGCTGATGATGAGTCTGTGGATTTTCCACCTCCTGCCCTTCATTTTGATGATGTTCTGACTTTGGAGCTTGGACCTCTGTGTGGTGGGGTGGTGAGACCTTGCGTGAGGAAAAAAAGATGCTCTTGGTCTTGTGCTGAATCCTCTTGTTCCTGAAAGGGAGGGAAGGAGGTGACTGGAATTGTGACAGGGAGCTGGTTTCTAGTTTGGTGAGGCCCAAGTGACTCTCTGCCTCCTAAACCCATCCCTCAAATCACGTTTTGCTATGAGAATGTTTCATCCCATCCTAAAATCAGGAGTCAGTATTATATAATGAGTTGCAGGCTGCTCTGAATGGAAATAAAAAGGGGGGGGTGGGTGAGAATAGAAGTCAGAGATGTGACTCAATATTGATCTCCACTTGTTTTTGTTGAAACGCTAAAAATGCCAAGATGAAATATTTGGACTTTTCCTCGTGTTTCTTTTCCATTCTTTTTTTTTTTTTTCCTTGCTAGAATCTCTCTGCCCGGTTTGATTCCGATCCCTGAATAATTCATAGTCTGTAAATAGCTTCCTCCTCCTCGGGTAAATGGAGCCTTTGTGTCCCCGGTGCCTGGCGAGCCGGGAGCTGTGCGGTGCTGCTGGGGGAGAGCCGGGGGAGCAGAGGGGCTCACGGCCGTGTTTTGTGTCTCCCCGCAGAGTTATGTCATGCCCAGACCACCGCAGGGCTCCATGAGGATTTATGGAAGATGCTCCGTGTCTTGGCGCCTCTGGTGCTCCTTCTGCTGTGGCTGATGCGGACCTGGGCCAGCCCCCACTCCCTGAGGATCGGTGAGTGCACACCTCGCTCTGATCTGGCTTTGCCCGGCGCTGTTTGGCCGCTCTGGAGGAATTCTTGGAGTGGGGGGAATCCTCCCTGCCTCGGTGGGGTTGTCCCCGGTCGGGTGGGGCTGACACCCTGAGCAAAGATTCTCTCCTTCCCTCTGGAAAGGAAGGGCAGTTGGTGGTGAGCGGGCACACTGAGCTCCCCCTGCGCTTTGGGAGCGTTCTGTCCTTAGTTTGGAAAGGAAATGCAGCTTGTGGTGAGTTGTTGTCTCTTCCTCTTGTAAGTGAAATACAGTTTATGGTGAGTTTTCAGCGTTGCCGAGCTCCTCCCTGCATTTTGGGAACGTTCTCTCTTTAGTTTGTAAATGAAGTAAGTTTTTGGTGAGTTGACACGCTTGCTGATGTTCCTCCATGCCTTTTGGGAATGTTCTCCTTCCTTTTGTAAATGAAGTGCAGTTTATGGTGAGTTCTCAGCGTTGCCGAGCTCCTCCCTGCATTTTGGGAATGTTGTCTCTTCCTCTTGTAAGTGAAATACAGTTTATGGTGAGTTTTCAGCGTTGCCGAGCTCCTCCCTGCATTTTGGGAACGTTCTCTCTTTAGTTTGTAAATGAAGTAAGTTTTTGGTGAGTTGACACGCTTGCTGATGTTCCTCCATGCCTTTTGGGAATGTTCTCCTTCCTTTTGTAAATGAAATGCAGTTCATGGTGAGTGGACACACTGAGCTCCTCCTGCATTTTGGGAATGTTCTGTCTTCAGTTTGTAAATGAAATAAGTTTTTGGTGGGTTGACACACTTGCTGAAGCTCCTCCCTGCAGTTTGGGAGCGTCCTCTTTCCTTTTGTAAATGAAATGCTGTTTATGGTGAGTGGACACGCTTGTGAAGTTCCTCCATGCCTTTTGGGAACGTTCTCTCTTTAGTTTGTAAATGAAATAAGTTTTTGGTGGGTTGACACACTTGCTGAAGTTCCTCCATGCCTTTTGGGAACGTTCTCTCTTTAGTTTGTAAATGAAATAAGTTTTTGGTGGGTTGACACACTTGCTGAAGTTCCTCCATGCCTTTTGGGAACGTTCTCCTTCCTTTTGTAAATGAAGTGCAGTTTGTGGTGAGTTCCCAAAGTTGCTGAAGCTCTGCGTTTTGGAAAATTTGGAAAAAAAGCCTCGTGTTTTGGGAACGTTCTCTCTTTAGTTTGTAAATGAAATGCAGTTTATGGTGAGTGGACACACTTGCTGAAGTTCCTCCATGCATTTTGGGAATATTCTTCTTCCTCTTGTAAATGAAGTGCAGTTTATGGTGAGCTGGCACACTGGCGAGCTCCTCCCTGCATTTTAGGAATGTTCTCTACTTCCTCTTGTGCACTTTGTGGTGAGCGGACAGATTGAGCTCCTCCTGCATTTTGGGAGTGTTCTGTCTTTAGTTTGTAAATGAAATGCAGTTTATGGTGAGTGGACACACTTGCTGAAGTTCCTCCATGCATTTTGGGAATATTCTTCTTCCTCTTGTAAATGAAGTGCAGTTTATGGTGAGCTGGCACACTGGCGAGCTCCTCCCTGCATTTTAGGAATGTTCTCTACTTCTTGTAAATGAAGTGCAGTTTGTGGTGAGCGGACAGACTGAGCTCCTCCTGCATTTTGGGAGTGTTCTGTCTTTAGTTTGTAAATGAAATGCAATTTATGGTGAGTTCACAAAGTTGCTGAAGCTCCTCCCTGCATTTTGGAAAGGTTCTCTCCTTCCTCTTGTAAATGAAGGGGAGTTTGTGATGGGTTGACAAAGTTGCCGAGCTCCTCCCTGCATTTTGGGAATGTTCCGTCTTTAGTTTGTAAACGAAACTAGTTCATGATGAGTTGACACAGTTGCTGAAGCTCCTCTTTGCGTTTTGGGAATGTTCCCTACTTCCTCTTGTAAATGAGGTGCCGTTCGTGGTGAATTCCCGTATTTGCGTTGGTTTTCATCGTGTTGATGTTGCTTTTCCCATGTAAATTCAAAGCCACCCCTCAAAGAGACACTGAGGAACCAAACTCGTCCATGCCGTGTCCTACCCCTCTCCTAAACTCCTCAAAACGTGAAATATTTCCCTGTCACAAATGTATCGATGGGAAAGGGGTGCCTGAGCCCAACCTTCCCCCAGTTCAGGGGTGCCACAGGAACTGTGCTAACCCCAAAACACCGCGTTTCCAAGGAAGCCCCATGAATTCAGGCTCCTTTGGGCTGCGTTAAAAAGCGTTTGGGAAGAGGCACCATCATTTTTCCTGGCTGCCTGTGCGGATTAGGGAGCAGAAACGCATCCAGAAACCTCGCAGTGGAGCTCACCTCACAGTACTGACACTTCTCTCTGTTGTTTAGAAAGGAAACTGCTTCCCCTGGCTGCTCCCCCCGCAGCCTGTATTAACTGTTTGTTGCAGAGAAGCAACCGATCCATCCCTGGCCCCGTTTGCAACTTTCACAGGTGACATGCTCGAAGTGAAATTACCTCTCCCCTCTGCTAGCGGAGCGGGAAGCAGCTCAGGAAATATGGGAGGGGAGGCTGCGAGCTGGCAGGAGCCTGGGAAGGGTGGCCGGGTGTTTTACATCCCTGATTCATGGGGAGCGCTCCCAGCTCCGCTGCCCGCGTTCCTCGTTGATGGGCACGTCCTGCCCTCAGGCCAGCAGGCAGGGATGGGGATGGAGGGCGAACCATCAGGATGCCGGAGGTGAAAATCCCTAATTTCGCTTCGTGTCCCGTCTTTTTGGGGAGCGCTGCGGGGTTTTGGGAGCGTGGAAAAAACACGGGAGCTCCCCCAACAGCACAGAGCTGCAGACCTGGGGTCTGTTTGTCTCCCACCTCCCCAGAGTGAAAGGCGAACGTGTTTGAGGCCTGGGACTGTGGTTTTAAGTTTTTAAGGACTGGAAACTCGAATCCGTGCTGCAGCTTCCAGGTGGGAACGGCAGCTGCCTTCCAGCTTGGCTTGGCCGGGGGAGTTTGATGAGTGTTGTTTCTTCGAGCCACAGTTCCGTTTTTACGGCGCCTCCAACAAAAAAGTTAATAAAAATAAAGTGCAGAATAAAAAGAGGGGGAAAAATATTACCAGCAGCCCTGAAATCATTCCCAAACGCGTGCTTTTGGCAAGGCAGGGAGATAGGGTATCTAGCAGCATAAATCAATGCTCTGCACGGGGAAGGGAAAACAGACCAGCAAGAACATTTAAATATTCAAAGAAAATGCAGGCTAACGTTTAAAACGCTCCTGAAAACCATCTGGTAACGGGCTGCTGGAGTGCCCAGGGATGCGATCAGTAACGGGAGGTGAGCTGGGCAGTGCCAGGGTGGGTTCTTCACCGGGAATAAGAGATTATTGCCTGCAGCTCTTGGCTTCGGGCGGAAGGAAACACGGTGGTGCTGAGTCAGGGGCACTTGGCTCCAGAACCGAGCCCTGAGCTTCCCTGCTGCTGCTTTTTTGGGGTTTTGGGTGGATCTTGGCCCTGGCAGCCCTCAGCGGAGCCGAGAGGCAGCAGATTGCCTCATCTCTGAGCACACAGTGAATTTCTGCCGGCCTGGACAGGACCCACAGCGAGTGTTGCATTGCAGTGAGCTCGGGAGGCGTCATCTGTGCAAGGAACTGAGCAGAATGTGGGCTCCAGGGTGACCTTCCCCGTGCCTGTGGCTGCAGAGGAGCAGCCTGGAGCCTACTGAACGTTCTGTTTCTCCCCTTGATACACAGCAGGGGAAAACCCATCAGCGCAAACCCGTTTTTTCAGCCTTAAACTGTTCGTTCCCTTCCGATCCAGCCCTGGGGAAAACCTCCTGGTTCCTGTCGTTCTGGAGGCCTTGGTGGGGGAAATCCAGATCTAAAAGCTTTATCCAAAGTGGTGATGTTTTAACTAAGCATGTCTTTTGTCAGTCAGCTCCCTGCTCTGTCTGGGTGAATTATCATCTCCGTGCTCCTCAAAAGCTGGATCTGCTCAGGGAGTGAAGGAGCAGGCAGGGCTGGGAATGTTCTCAGCAGCTCCAAGAGCTCTGGGAGGGAAGGAATTGCCTCCAGGCAGGCAGCCTGTAGTAGCCCTTGGAAGAACCAATGCAAAGCCTCCCAAAATACCCCGGGACGCGGCGCTTGCCCTCGTGCAGGCACCCGACCACCCCAAAAAGCAGAAATCACCAGCTCCCTCCTGCCCTCCAGGGCCACATCTCCCCCGGCCCCGCTCTCCTGCAGCGCACGGCGTGTGTGGGAGCAGCTCCGGGTTTGTTTTTCGCCTGTTCGCTCAAGCTCGAGGAGGTGTCAGGAAATTTGCCTGAGTTATTTGCTGGGTTATTTACTCGGGCTCGTGGAGCGGAGCGTGGGGGCCCTAAATTGGCGTTCTCTGCCTTGATTCATTGGGCGTGCTGAAAAGCTCATTTAAAATTCATACCCCGGCCAGAATTGGAGTTTATCCGTGGCGCTGCCCTCCCCAGCAGCAGGACCAGGAGCCCTGACGGAGGATCTGCTGGCAAACTCCCTGCCAGGCCTCCTGTAGCCTCTCAAGTGCTCGTCTGGGGTTCCCCCTGCCCGTGAAAATCCCTTCCCTGCCTCTGTCTCCCAGCTCTGCAAACTTTACACAACGGCTCCGGCATTTTAGGGTGGTTTTTGGGGTGAAATGTGGTGGTTTTCTGCCCCACACCCAGGGACTGTGGCATTAAGGGTGTTTTTTGGGGTGAAACGTGGTGGTTTTCAACCCCATAAGCAGGGATTGTGCATCCACCTCTGGCTCAGCTGTCCTCGCTGTCCCAGTGCTTTGTGGTTTCATCCACCAGAGAAGCAATTTGTGGTCAAAGTCCTCACGAATCCCCCACGGATGCTGGGGTGTCACTAGAAGTGTCACTCTGGGGTGTCTGTCCTTGTTTCTAGGGGTGATTCCAACGTTCTGGAGTGCCTGAGGGGCTGTGAATCCCCTGTGTCTGCTCTGATTGTACAGTTACAGAATCATGGAATGGTTTGGGTTGGAAGGGACCTTAAAGCTCATCCAGTTCCAACCTGGATGGGACCCCTTCCACTATCCCAGGCTGCTCCACCCTGGCCTTGGGCACTTCCAGGGATCCAGGGGCAGCCACAGCTCCTCTGGGCACCCTGTGCCAGGGCCTACCCACCCTCACAGGGAACAATTCCTTCCCAATATCCCATCTAACCCTGCTCTCTGTCAGTTTGAAGCCATTCCCCCTTGTCCTGGCACTCCAAGGCCTTGTAGAAAGTCCCTCTCCATCTTCCCTGCAGCTCCTGCAGGTACTGGGAGGCTGCAGTGAGGTCACCCCAGAGCCTCTCTTCTCCAGGCTGAACAATCCCAGTTCTCTCAGCTTTTCCCGTCAAGAAAATGTCCTTGGAGATCCCCCAGAGCACGTGGAGCTGTGGGAAACCCCAGGCACTTACCCGTGTGTGCTGAAGGAGTTCGGGAGAGGCCGACTGGAGCTTTTTCTGCATCTCTGTGGTTGTGTGGTGCCCCTTTACTCCCAGCCCACCCCATCCCTCCGTCACGGTCGTGGGTAGCAGAGCATCGTTTGCGCGGCCCCGAATCCCCGCGCAATCGCCCTCCTGAGGTGTTTGTGATGTGCTCAGCCACTTCTGCAGCGAGCACGGGCCCCAGAGCTGCCCTGCTGGGTGCAGTTTGTCCGTAGGTGAGTCTGAGCTGGAGGGCTGAGGCGAGGGAAGAACGAGCATTGAAAACCCGAGGTGAAAATGACCGGTGACGGCGGTGGAGCCGTGGATGGTTCAGCTCAGCTCCCTCAGGACACGCAGGATTCTCCTGCAGGCACCGCAGGGAGGATCCCACAAGGCAGCATTAGCATTTTAAAGGGTGCTGGTGGCGCTGATGATGAAGGTGCAGCCGGTCCCTGGGTGCTGGGGAAGGAGGATGCTGATGTCAGCAGGTACCAGGTTCTTCCTCCCGGGCGTGGGGCGGAGATGATGGGGGGAGCCCAGCTGTGCCTTTCACTGCAGGCAGGCAGAGCGTGGCTTTGTGGTGTTCGTGGCAGGTTCTGTGCCATCCCCAGCTCCCCATCTCCTGCTTGCAGCTGCCTCACGCAGCCTGAAACTCCTCTCCTCCCTCCTGCTGGAAACATTTAACACGCACAAAGCACAGGCTCCTTTCCTGGGGGTAGCTCTGCCTTGTCCAAGCCCTTTGTGGATGATACTGATGGATCTGGAATAAAGTGGCCGTGGATTTGCTGTTCCCCAGCAGAACAATGGCCTTACCCTGGCTTTGAACCCCGCCAGGCTGCTGTGGTCAGCCCAGAGCACAGGAACGATCTGCAGGGCTCACGTGGTGGTGCTGTTGCTGGAAAACCTTTCGTTAGGATGAGTGTTTAATCCTGGCCTGGCTTGGGGAGTGGGGTGGGAGGAGGGTGCAGTTATTGGGACACAATATTAATATTTCCCCCAGTATTAAAAACAGCCAGTTAGGTTCATTAAAGTGAAGTAGGTTGGTAGTTAATTTATCACTTGCTGCTGGAGAGTGGTGAGAGGTAGAGAAAAATACAATATTCATTTGCTACCTGCCCTTTTAATTTGGTTCTGATTATTCTTCTAGGAGAGTGATGTCTTATTTATGGGTTTGGAGTTATGTGCATAAATATTTTTTTAATAAAAATCACCTGTGCAGATGCCAGGCCCTTCAGCAAAGCCTCGTTAAACTTACAGTGAATCACAAATGGTTTGGGTGGGAAGGACCCCACAGATCACCCAGCTCCAGCTCCCTGCCATGGGCAGGGACATCTTCCACTGGATCTGCTCCAAGCCCCATCCAACCTGGCCTTGGACACTTCCAGGGATCCAGGGGCTGCCACAGCTTCTCTGGGCAAATTTTATCCTTGGATTCTTTGCAGTTGTCCCCAGCAAGCACAGATTCCTGTGTTCCAGCACCGGGAAGAGTGGCTGCCACTGCCCCATCCCCTTCACCCTCCCTGTCCTGAGCGGTCTTGTTACAGCGACTCCTCCATGGAGGCTGCTCGAGGATAAAATGAGATGAGTGTTTTTTTCAGGAAAAGGCAACTGAAACTGTTCAAAGAGGGGCTGGTGACTGGTGCAGTCATTTATCTACCCTGTTTTTCTCTGGAACGATCTGGTGAGAGGTGTTTTCTCGCAAGCTTTTGGTGCAGGACAGCAGGGCAGGGTGTTGAGGCTCAGGGTGTTGAGGTGGTGGGCGCCGGGCGGTCTCCGTGAGCAGGCAGGTTTTCACAGCATTCCCACTAAACCTGTGGATGCAGATTTTCCTGGGGCTGTGCTCGGCACCCTCTCAGCCTGCAGAGGCAGGAGCTCATTAGCACCATGGAAGTGTGAGCGAAAACTGCGGGAGGAGCGCGAGCGCTTCCGAGCGGGAACTGGGACAAGCCGCGAGCGGGTTCTCGAGGGGTGTGGAAATCCCGAGGGATGCAGGAATCCCGAGGGATGCAGAAACCCTGCACCCCTGCTTCGCTTGGCTTTGGTTTCCAGCAGAGAGAGGGGCCTGTTTGGCAGACTGGCAGGACTGGCTACCAAAGAGGGGAGGGATTGATGGCTTCCTCCAGCACGGAGGTTTTCACACGAGTTCTGTGCGATCAAGGTTGGATGCGTTTGGCTTAAAAATCAACTGAGCCTCATCCTGCAGGGAAACTCCATGGAAAAAAGAGGGGCTTGGAGCAGAGCAGGGTGAGGTGCCCTGCAAGGGGAAGGTGTCCGTGGCATCACGCAGATCGTGCCCAGCAGAGCCGTGCCCCTCGCCTGGCATGGGAGGGCTCTGCCTCTCTCCAGGCTGCAGCTTTGCCACATAAAACATAATGAGCTCCCCGTCTCCAGCAGAGGAATCCAGCTCTATAATAATGTGAATAATAAATAATAAGCAGATTTATATTTTAGATCAGTGCCACAGGGCATGGAGCGAGGAGGGACGGGGAGTCAGCCAGACAGATCATCTCTTCCCATCTCTTGCACCTCCGTGGCAGAGTTATTTTTCCTGATCTGTTCCTATTCATTAATGTCCGAGAGGCAGGTTATATTATCCACCCCAGGAGGCCTTTAAGCTTTGTTTTGATTCATTATATATCCACATCCATATTATATAGATATAGATCTCTCTGTGCAGAGCAGCTGGATGGGGAAAGCGCCTGGTAGTTATGGAAAAGAGCCACGTTACTTAAGCAGCAAATCAACGTTCTATTTCTTCACTCTCTTGTTTATTGAAAGCCATTTAGCCACCAGCACGGGGGAAGCTGTGGTGCCCCTGGGCACAGCAGCAGCTGCTGCCCTGGCCTGCGTGGCTTTGTGGGTTTGGAAGGTGACTGGGTTGGAAGCAGGTGCTAATCCAGCAGGAAAAGGGGAATTTAGGGAGAGGAGCCAGGCAGAGAGGGGTTGGTCAGTGGAAAGGTCGCGTTTATCTCCTCCAGGCACAGTCCTGAGCTGTGCCGGGGTGACAGAGGACAGGCACGGATAGGTGCATGTGCAGAATTTTGTATCAAAGGTCTGGTTTTTCCCATTTGTTCCTGAATATTAAACATTCTCCCGGAGCCAAGGATCAGGATCTGAGAGTCATGTAACTTGTTTTATATCTAAATACTGTTCCTGCCCCTGGGCAGCACTTTGTGTATTTAGCTGCTGAGCCACTTTTAATACAGATCTTCATGCTTCACACAGAGAAAGCTACTGATAGCAAGAGCTACTCTGCAATTTCTTTCAATATTTTTTCATATATATATATGAATAAAAAAGTCAATTACATGAATGAAAGATCCTTGGTTGCCTGCCTAAACAGCTGCCAAAATGAATTCCAACTCGGAGCCAAATTCAGCAAAGCTGGAATTTCTGCAGAGAGCTCCAGCGTGGCGTGAGATGGGATTGTGCACGAGGCTGCACTACGGGTTCCTGCTGCCCAGCCCCTCGGCCCCGGCCGTCCGTGTGGGCAGCGAGGGAGGATGGGTTTCACTTCACCGCAGGGCTGGGTTAAACCCGCTCCTCAGAGCCACCACCCTGCCAGGCAGCTGCCTTGGCATCCAGAGCACCTGGGCACTTCGTGCCAGCCTCGGTGATGCTTGGAGCTCCAAATGTGTTCCACCCCACAGATGAATTAACTTGTGTGTAAGGAACCATCTGAAGCGAGCAGGAGAGTTTGGGGGTGTAGACGGGAGTTAAAAAATTTGGATAAGCACCTAGGGGAGGCAAGTCCTCCACAGAGGCCAGGAGCAGTTCTGGGAGTGACTCCTAAGGACGGGGAAATGCAGGTCTGCAGGGACCATGACGTGATTTGAAGGTCCTTTTCAGGCAGTGAGAGGGAGGAGAGCCTTGCAGATTTTAGGTAGATGCCCAGTTTCCTCAAGGTGAGTGGAGATAAAGCCAAATTTGTTACCTGGGAGCTGCTGGAAGCTTTCTGGGAAGGGCAGGGAGAGGACGGCAGATGGGAGCAGGGAGACAAAAATCCACTCCAGCTCCAGCCAGTTGGAGCAGAGCTGAGATCCCCACCCCGGGAGCGCAAGGAAGGCTCCAAGCCTCGTGCTCAGGGTTCGTTCCTCCTGCTCTGCGCCTCTTGGCGCGTTCCCTCGTCCTTGCTCCGTGGGTGGGTGGGCTGCAGGCTCCGGGGCTCTCCGGGCTGCTGCGTGCCCAGAGCTGAGCTCAGCGAGGTGTTCAAGCCCTCCTGCCGAGTTTAGGCACTGCGGGGCTGCTGGGCAACCTTCCCAGAAGAGGAGCTTTTGACCTAGCAGGGCACTTATCTCGAGTGCCCCTCCGCAGCTAATTGCTGCTGGCTCGGTGTCAGATAAACACGGCCCCCGAGAAGCTGAAAATCCCAAATTGCCCTGGCTCGGATCCAGCAGCTCCCACTCTCCACATCCAGGTGTTAGGGACGCGCAGCACTCGGAGAAGTCCCGATCCCAGCAGCGGAGAGCAGCCTGCTGACAAAGCAGGGTGCGTGGTGGGTCCTGCCCTTCCCGTGCCCCCGGCTCTGGGCTCCTCTTCCTCCTCTTCTTCCTCTCTGAGATCAAAGATTGCTGGGGTCGAGATTGCTGGGGAAAAACCGCAGAGGGAGAAGGGAAGGACGGAAGGACCTGACAGAAGGAAATTTGCGTTGCTGTGGGATGTGAAGAGCAGGGGAGCACGTGGGAGAGAAGGACAACACCCGGGGCACCACCCGTGGCAGAAAGGGCTGTGAGCAGGCCGGGAAAACGGGGCCGGGAAAAGTTCTTGCATCATCCGAGAGCATCCTGTCACTTCAGGGTGGCATCGTAGCCCAGAGCCCCTTCTTTGGGGGGTTATTTGGAGAGGAAAGGAATGTGGGCAGTCTGGGAAGCAGAAGGTGAAGGGCCTGGCTGGAGAAGAGCTCAGAGAAGGCAGATGTGACAGCGGAGAGATGGAGCTGGGGGGGAGCTGAGTGCAGCAGGAGCAGCTCAGCCTGGCCTTGCCCTGACTCCAGCCCTGCCAAATGAGGGCTGTGGATGTCAGGAGGCCGCAGGGAGGGACGGCTGCTGTTCCCAAAGACATCATTAATGAATTCCTCTTGCACCTCCAGACGCTGTAGGGGCTTGGAGAGACTAAATGGAACTTTATGTGAAAGTGATGGCTGAATGTCAATGCTGCTGTCGGAGCCAATTTGGGAGCTGGAAAGTGCTGAAAGAATTAAGATTGTTAAATGGAAATAAGTCTACTTGGTTGAGATAAAATAGGGTTTAAATGAGTGAAATTATCAGTGGATTACCCTTGTTAGAGCACTGCCTTATTTAATAAACTGGGTTTTAATCTGCTGCGAGCATTCCTGAAGGGAAAGCTCAGCCTGTGGAGGTGCAGGGATGTGAGGAAGGGGAAGGACCAGCTGCGCCATCATCCTCTAGAACAGAGCCACAGGAGCAGAAATTTGCCCAGGAGTGCTTTGTGCTCTCACAAGGATCTTGCTCGCCGCTTTAGGAGGGGGTTGTTGATCTTTGTTCACGTTTCTCTTGCCGGCAGAGCTGGGGTGGGATCGCCTCGGAGCGGGGATCACCTTGGTACCTCTGGGTCCCTCGTGCCCCCGGGGAGCATCCTTAGAGCAGGGCCGCGCAGTGCTCCGTCCTTTTTGGGGTGAAATGATGCACTCGGAGCTCCCCTGGAGCCCTGGCAGGGCGTGACGCGAAGGGAGCAGCCTCTCGCTGCATTCCGGAGGGAAAGGGAGCGCTGGAAACCTTGGGTTTTACCCGCAGAGAGAGTGCACTAATTATTAATGGCCACTGATTACCTGCTCCTGCAGGAGCGGAGCTGCTGCAGAGGAGCAGCCAGGTGCTCTGGGCCAGCTTTACGTGGGCACCTGACTTGGTGCAGGGGTCGCCTGTCACCTCCCCTGGGCTCCGGAGCCATCTCTGCAGTGGCAGCCCTGAGAGCAGAACTGCTCCAGATGCTCCAAAGAGAGCAGAACTGCTCCAAAACTGCCCGTGGAGGGACGGAGCTGAGCTTCTCTCAGCACTTTCGGGACTCTGCTCCTGGCTGCTGGAGCTCTCTGAGCCCAGGAGGTGACAGCCCCTGGCCTAGCAGGGAGCATCCGGTGCAAGGGACAAAAGCACAAGGGGAGATAAAGCTTGATTTTCCTCTCAGCTGTGCGGGCCTGAGGTTTCAGAAGATCCTGTGTTCTTTACTTGCAGGATTCGTGAATTTTCATTCTTTTTTAGAGACGGTTTTGAGAGAGAAATCAAATCACTGGTGGGTTGGGAGGCTCAGGTGGGATCAAATTCCAGCCTTGGGGTAACCGGGTTGTGTGTAACCTCCCTGGATTATGCTCTTATCTGTTCCAAGGAGTCTGTCTCCTGTAAATATTACATTTTTGGTAGCCTTGTTGTTGTCGGAAGGGCTGATAAAGCTGGCTGCAGGCAGAGCTGAGCCCAGCCTGGATTTTTATCTCTTTTCCTGGGCTTCTCCAGCAACCTGGTGTCTATAAAAGCCAGAAGTTCTTGCATGTCACGCAGCTGAAATTGTGTTCAGGGGGAAATAGATGCTGGAAGAAGGCAAGGAAGGGGCCCTGTGTCCCCACCCTTGCTGGAGGGGTTGCTGTGCACTCCCCAGAGCAGACTCACAGGCTGTCCCCTGGAATTATTCCTGGTTTCCTATTGTAGAGGTGCAGGCCGGGATGAATGCCTGAGCTCCAGCCCGAGGCTCATCCCACAGGAGCTTTAAAACTTGTGTGATCTCCTTGCCAAGCCCAGGGGGGCAGCGAGGGCTGGGGGGCTGTGAGGTGGTGTCAGCCTGGCTTTGTCTGAGGACAAAGATTCCAGCCTCCCCTCCGTGCCCCCCGGGACCCGACAGGAGCAACGCTTTGGGGTTCCTGCGCGTGCCCCTTGTGGTGCTCAGCGTTTGGCGTCCTCCACCTCGTTCCCGAGCTGATCTGCAGCTGAGGTTGGGAAGGGCCCCGACCTCAGCCCTTCCTTCCCCTGCAGAGAGGGTTTCTGCTCCTGCTTAGCTGCCCCCACTTGTCCATTTTCCCATTTTTCCAGCAGCAAGCCCTCTCTGCCCTTTGGCTTTGGCACTTTGGGATGTTTTGCTGCACATCCCGAGAGCGCCTGGCACTGCAGACCTTTGGTATTTATTGTCCGTTGTATTTCCACCCGTTTCGGTGGCACTTAGAACGTCCACTAGAACATCACATCGAGTTTTTTGGCGTTCTTGCTTCACTGGGGGCCCTGGTACAGTGGCAAGAAGAACTTTTATCATCCCAGCCGTGCTCAGAAATCCCACGATCTTAACGATGACAGAAGATAAAGTAAGAAAGGGTTGAGTTGCCAAGGAAATAACCTTGCAGTGCTCTGGCAAAGTCATAAATACCCCATGTAACACCCACCCCCGATGCCTCGTGAGCCCCAGCTGAGCTCTTTAGGGCCAGGTGAGGCTGCAGTGGCTTTGCCCAAGTCTCCGAGTCCCCAGCACGGGGCAGCTCTGGCACAAGGCAGGCCCTGCGGGTGCCCAGCCTGGTGCGACTGAGGAGCATCAGCGTGGCAGGAGATGGTTCTGAGCTGCCCAACTCAGATTTTGGAGCAGAAGTCTCATTTTCCTCAGCTGTGGTTGAAATCCTGCTCTTCCCTCCTGCGTTTAAATCCCATGGAGCATCTCATTAGGAGCAAATGATGCCTCAGGCAAGTGGAGCTGTGGAAAAGTAATCTTTATTAAGCACCCTCAGTGGTCAGAGTTGCTTGATGAGCCCCGGAGTTTTATTTGCAGGCAGCCTGGGTTGTTGTTGGGCAGGAAAAGGCTTTGAGCTCCCTCCATTCCCATCTCCAGGCTGCTGTTTCCTGTTTCTGCCCTCAGTCCCTCCAGCCCTGCAAACGCTGCTGGCAAAGCTGTGGGCACTGAGAACAAAATGAGGGGAAGAGGCTGGGGGTGATAAGTCAGGAGCATGAGAGGGATTAGAGGTGCCTGCAGCTCATCCTGAGTCCGACACAGAGACAGATTTCCCTGGAGAAAAGGTGCACAGAACCCACAGACTGATGTGGCTCTTTGCTGGTGAGCCAGAGGGGGATGGATTTTGAGGAGCTCTGGAAAATAAAGCAAGACACGGGGTGTGAGTGAAGGTGTTCACACCTCAGGTAACCCTGAGGCTGTTGGAGGCTCTGCTGCTGCACAGGGTGGGGTATTTCCAGGCTGAGCTGCGAATCTGGAATCTCTGCTGCCTTTGCTCCTCCTTCTCCTCAGAGAATTCCCAGAGCAGCTGTGGCTGCCCCATCCCTGGAAGCGTCCAAGGCCAGGTTGGAGGGGGCTTGGAGCAACCTGGGATGGTGGAAGGTGTCCCTGCCCATGGCAGGGGGTGGAATGAGATGATTTTAAGTTCCCTTCCAACCCAAACCGTTCTGGGATTTTGATTTCCTGGTTCCTGCCCTTTTGAATGACAAACTGCGACGGATCCGTGGCTGTTTGTTGTCCCGGGGCTGTCAGGTTTCATTGCGAGGAAATGGGAAGCGTTTTCAGGCATTAGCTGGCAGCACAGAGAGTTTTAGAGCAGCAGCTCATGGCAGTGAACATGCTTTTGGAAGATGTGTCCTCATGCTTGGAGAATCAATTAACCTCGAAAAGATTTGGTGGCTTGGTTTGAAGAGCTCTGGCTCCAAGAATTTCCTCTCCCGCTGCTCAAATCAGCCACCTTCAGCATGAAGCATGGATGGCTTCTGGCACTGAAAGGTGAGCTGAGAACAAAAAAAGAGAATAAAATAACAGCGTGAGGCCAGAAGAAATGCAAAAAAAAAAAAAAATATATATATATAAAAAGAAAATAGAGCATGTGTGTGACTAAAACCCTTCTGAAAAGCAGTCATTTGCTGAACAGAGCTGTGCACTTTTGTTTCAAGTGTCCTGGCTCTGTTCTCAGCTCTTCCCCGCCCTCCCCGCCTGGAAACCATCCAGCGCTATCCGTGCTTGAAAAGGCAGCTCCGGCTGCGTGTTCTGCCCGAGCCAGCACCTGCAGGGAGCTGCAACAGGGCCCTGTCTGCCTGCTCGTTGGTTTTGGAGCTTTTTTTGGGGCGGGGCGGGGGGAAAGCAGAGCGATCCGCGCACAGCAGCGGGGAAAGGGCATCCTCTCCTGCTCTGCTCGCAGGGTCGGGACAGCCTGTCAGGGCTGGAGCTCCTGCTCTCCCGGGAGACTCCTTGGGGGCCTGAAGGAATAGCATCCCTTCCCCGCTGCTTTTATGGATTTCTCTGCCAGGGCTGAATTAAAGCAGCTCCTCCAGCGCTGTGGGGGAAAAGTGTTACGACCTCCTTGACCCGAAGCTCTCAGCCCAGCAGCATCGTCCTTCCCAGTCCCACCACGGGCTCGGGGAGGGTGGATTTTGCTTTCGGTTGCAGAAAGTGGAAAGTGCGACGGGATTTAATGCAGGCGCTGCTGCTTGCATCTCTCACCTCTTTTCCCCTCTTATCCCCAGCCCTGGGTTTTGAGGCATCTGGACTGAGCATTTCCAGGAGAAACACCAAACTCTGGCTTCCCCTGCTCAGGAAACCATTCCCTGGGTAGTAAATCAGAACGGATTCAGTGAAAAAGCTGAGAATCTGGAAACGCAAAATACTAGCATTGAGTTCAGGTGTTTTTCCAGCCAGGTTGTCGACACCTGGGCGGGGAGAGCAGGTGGATTTCTTGTTGCGCCGAGAGCAGCAGGGGCTGAGAGCTGTGGTTGTTCTGCGGGGTTCTGGCTGGGTTTTTTCCTGCTCTTTGTAAGCCCGGGCACGCCACGCTCGTGCTTTAGATTTCAGTCTCAGCTTGCTAATCTGCTTCCTGACCTATAGGAGAAAATAGCTGGTAATTATTTGTTTACTTTGCGCAATTCCACTGTGCAAGAGCTTCCTTAGAAGAGCCAGGCTGGGTGATTAGGAGGGGAGGTTTATTTTGTTTTTGGTTCAGTTTATTTTCCCTGGCACGTTGTCTTTTCATTTGGAAGGGCTGAGTTTCTTGGGAGGTTTTTCTGCCCTTTTTTTTTTAGGAGGCTCGAACTCCGTGGCTGTGTTAAAATCTCTGAAAAATGAAGCAGAGAGGGGTTGGGGGGCGGTGAAAAGTCAATTTGGATGTGCTGGGATGTCAGGGTTTGGGATATGGGGCTGGCCCGAGGCCATGGAGCACAGCAGCGTCCCCCTGATGGATTTGGAGGGACTGTCAGGCACAGCCTTGGCTGATTTTCCCCCCATTTTTTTTGGTTATTCCTCCGATTCAATCTGACCCCGCGCTGCACCGCGGCTCCGTGAAAGCAGGAGGGGGCTGAGCGTCTTGCAGACGACAAAACCTCTCTTCTGGGCTGGGATTATTCAACTAATCTCGTGATTATGGTGATAATCCCCTTTGCAGTGATGCCCCTCTCCAAGGAGCTTTTCCCTCAGGGCCTGCCAAGTCCCAAATCCCATTTTCTCCTGATGCTGAAGTGCTCTATATTAAATTAAGGCGCTCTCGGGGATCAGAGGTGTGAAAGTCCTGTGGTATTTAAAGCCTTGGAGTCTCCTGCTTGCCTGACCCTCCTGGGGCTCGCGGTGGGGATGGAGGAGAGGGGCTCTCCTCTTGGAGAGGAGACGGGTTTTCGTATTTTAGCCCTTGTTTTTGGAGCAGGACGAGCTGCGGGCAGCGCCACAGCCTGGCCAGCGATGGCCTGGGGGCCAGATGATTCCAGGCAGGATTTTCCTGCAGGCACCTCCGAGGCCAGGCAGGGAAAGCAGCTCCCTTCCCTCTCCCGCTGCCAGGTGCTCGGCGGCAAATAAATATTTTGCTCACAACTCATCGGAGGTGGCATCTAACCAGATGTGCTCTCACTTGGTGCGGCAGGAGATTTATTTGGTTGTCCATTTATAGCTTATTATTTCCTCCTGTCTCCCCCCTCCCCAGCCTAATAGCAGTTTGCTATCCACCAGGGTATACATTTTCTTCTGATTAAGTGCCGCTTAGCCGTTGGCTGCTTGCTCATTTTACTTTTATAGACACATTTACAGAGGCACAAGCGCCCAGGAGCAAGGGTAAGGAGAATGGAGACTCGCAGCAGCTTGATTAGATTGGATTTTAATAAAGTTTCCAGCTAAGCTGCATCGCAACTATTCCTCACCATGAGAATGATCTCCAGAGGTCCCTTTCAACCCTGATTACTCCGAGGTGCTGGAGAAGGGGTTGCACAGCTCCTCACCCGGGGAGAGAATTCCCATGGAATCCTTGACCAGCAGGGGTGTCTGAGCTCTGAACACCTCCGAGCTCCTCTCTCTGGGGCGAGGAGAGGTTGTTTTTTTTTTTTCCCCCGTCTTTCCGCGGCTGCTAATTAGTTGCAGATGATGAGATAATTTATAAAAATTAGGAGCGATTTTCCCTCATTGTGCTAATATCGCTTGGCAATAAAACTGCTCTTTTAAGAGGGTGACTTTTCCCTGATGCAGGGATCAAGGCTAAAAATACATCCCCGTGTGTGCCAGCAGGGAGGGGGGAGCGTGCTCCATCCCCGTGCGTGAGGAGCCGTTTCAGAAGTTCATCAGAACCGCGAGAACGAGCTCGAATCGGAATGCAAATCCCAGCCTTTGCTGTTCGGGAGGGAGGTGTTCATCGTGTCACCTTGGCGGCGGGGCAGGAGGGAAAAGCAGAACGCGGCTGCCCTGGGCAGGAGGTCCCGGCGCGGGTGCCGGGGGGGGCTCGGCAGGGAAGCGGCGCGGGGAATGTCGCTCTCCCCTTCCCCAGGAGCCACAGTGACTCAGTGCCAGCTCCTCGCGTCACCAGGCAGGAGCTGCAGCTCGCAGGGAGAGCGGCGAGAGCGGCGTTTTGTCTCCTGTTCCCCCGGGGGAACGGGGTGCGGGAGGGGAGGCGAGGCGTGGGAGCAGAGCGGGGCTCAGCTCCCGGCTCTGCCTCTCCGCGGGCTCCCCGCGGCACCGGGACACGTTCCCTGCGGAGCTGGGGCTGAGGCGTGGTGCCGGGGTTTGTTCCCAATGCCCTTTGTGGGTTTGGAAGGTGCTGTTTGCCCCTTTGGCTGGTGTAGGATCAAGCTGAGCCCCGCGTGTGCATCCCGGGTCTCGTGGGAGCTGAGAAACGGGGGGGGGTTGCTGTGGCAGTTGTTTGGAAAAAGACATTCATTAGGCTGAAGAATGGATTTTCCATGAACTCAGAAGGCCTCCAGCACTCCCTCAGGCTCCTAATGATTTTGTCACGGTGTTAATCCCTCAGGTGAGCGGCGGCATTTTGATACCAGCAAACAAATTAGGTTTTCTGCGCAGATAACCCAATCCGAAGTCAGGCATGGGAGCAGAAAACAATTCATCAGCTCCTAATGGGCCCTGCAGATCCCAGGCAGGGCTGGGTTCAGGCACGGTGTGCAGCTCCCTGTATCCCATGGCATTCCAGGGAACGTGTGTCTGCCTGGGACACCTTTACCAGCACACCCGGGTACCCTGGTTTGGTTCGTGGTGATGCTCGGGATGCTGGAGCACCCTCCGAGCCCCTTCCTGTATGGAATGATGTATTTTGAGAGGCAGTGCCCATGCTGGAGAGTTTCCAGGAAGGCAAATCCCGGGCGGAATGGAGGTGGGGAGGGTCAGCTGGTTTTGTGCGACAAGTGATGGATATGTTGAGCTCGAAGGATGCGGTGGGCACAGGAAGTTTTCACAGATTTAAGGGGAAACTGGCCGAGCACAGGGGAGAGAAAAGCACTCAGGAGTTATTAAGTATATAAACAACATCCGTTTCAGAAGTTTCCTAACCTGAGAGCAGCCCAGGGCTGGGAGGCTATTAGCAGGAATTATTGGATGGACTTTTGCTTTGACAGTAACATTTGTTCTGGCGATCCAGATACGAGGCAGAGGCACAGAGAAAATGAAAGGAATTGCCTGTAGCAAGCTCTCGAATTAGCACCTCTATCTCCCGAGCCCCAGCCTGGTGCAGTGTCCATCAAGGCTGGGAAGTGTGGAAATCTGCCTGGGCTGTTAGCAACAAGCAGAGGGAAATTGTGGCAGCAGTGACGCAGGTGCAGAGGGCTAAACCAGCAGGGTCAGGGGTGGGGAAGGGCTGGGAGCAGCACCTGGGAGCTGGAAAATTCAGCTTGGAATCATCCCCTGGTTTGGTGGGAGCAGAATCAATGTGAACCCGTAAAACGTTTGGGTTTTGCCACATGAAACAAAGCGCTCCTCTCCCATTTCTGCGGCTGCGCCTTCATTTCTGCTTTTTAATGCCATCCCTAAATATCTGCTTCATCTCCAAGCGATTCTGTCCTGCACTTTATGGTGGGATTATCTTGCTCTCCCCATCTCTCCTGCCTCAGATTTAGTTTCTAGGAAGAGCGGGCTGTGTTCATTCAGCCTCTCTGGAGATGCTGAGACACAATTCTTGTCCAGCATTTTATTGGTCTCCATTGGATCCCTTCTAATTTAAACAACTTCACAGTTGTGGGTGCCTCGCTTTGTCTCTGTCAGACACAGAGCCACGAGCACAACCTCGCTGCGACTCCATCAGGAGGACCCGTACCTTGGGTTTTTTTATCCCTGTGTGCCTTTGAATCTCCCCTTCCCGAGTCCTCTCTAATTCGGTCTCTCAGACATTTTTTCTCCAGTTTTCTTCATTTTTTTCTTCTTCTTTTTTTTTTTTTTTCAAACCTGAAGCCTTCTGATGGTGCTGCCAAAAGCTGCGTGGCCTCAGGCTGTGCTCTTGTCCAGCATGAGTGAGGAAAGCTGGAGCGGGGTGTGGACACGAGGCAGAGCTGGGACAAGGGCATAAAGATTCCCATGAAAATCAGGGAATTTGAGCTGGAATTTGGACCAGCTGGACTTGCCTCCTTGCCTCCTTTAAATCCCTTCTGATCAGCCTATTCCTCTGTGATGGCTGCAAGAATCTTATCAGTCACTTATCTACTTAGATATGTCACATCTGTTTATCTAGACAGCATAATAAAGAATCTTGACTTAGATGCATCCATCCAAACGTAGCAAAGTTGTGGTAGAATTTCATCCTTTTATGCAGGGAACCCCTCTACTTTTACTGTGCTGTCCTCTGCCTCCATTCCTTATTTTCACATTCCTTACGTTGCATGCAGATTAATTTGGGATGTTTCCTAGGATCCTTGTAAGCACAAGTATTTGATCGTTACTGAGAATCAAATTAGAACATTCATTAAGTTTTCTGCAACCGGAAACAAACATCAGCTTGCAAAGGCAAAAATGTGTCTTCACTGTTTGAATTCCTTTAATTATCGATGGAATTGGGATGGAAGAGGATGGGATGGAATGGAATAGAACTGGAATAGAATTGGGATGGAATAGGATGGAATGGAATAGAATTGGAATGGAATAGAATTGGGATGGATTAGGATGGAATGGAATAGGATGGAATGGAACAGAATTGGAATGGAATAGAACTGGGATGGAATAGGATGGAACGGAATAGGATGGAATGGAATAGAATTGGAATGGAATAGAATTGGGATGGATTAGGATGGAATGGAATAGGATGGGATGGAGTGGAATAGGATGGAATGGAATAGGATGGGATTGAATGGAATAAAACTGGAACGGAATAAAATTGGAATAGGATGGAATGAAATGGATGGAATGGAGTAAAATGGAATTCCAGCTGGTCCAGAGGCTGCGGGGGGGTTTGGAAACCTTCTGTGGATCTGGGAGTGTGTGACTGGTGTTGTGATGGCAGCGTGGGATGGGTAAAGCAGAGGAGGGAGAGGATGAGGACGGAACCCCTCACCTCTCATTAGCAGGTGCTGCTTGCTCTTGCAAAGGGAAAAACTAAACCCCCTCAGCCCCCTGGCCCTGCAGGTCAATAAAATGAACAGTCACTAATGGCTGAATCAGAGACTCGACAACTTCATTACACTTGTAAAATCAATGGCCATTACCCAGCTCTGCCGATTGATCCGAGCTGCAGGATGTCAGCGTGGCCTGCCCGCGGGCTGGGAGCCGACAGGGGTTTGCTAAATACGTCTGGAGCCCATTAAAAGACACTTTGAACACTTCCTGATGAGCCGGACCTTCCTCTGATCCTCCATCCGTGCTCCCTGCAGGGATCCCCGCACCCACGGCCGGGTGAGTGCTGCAGGGGTGTCCTGGAGCAGCCAGGCTGTGGGCAGAGCAGGAAGGTCAGCTCAGGATGTGAGAGTCCGCGCTGCTCGAGGGCTGCCGAGGCGATTTTGTAGCTTCTGGACTGCTGCTGGGAGGCCTGAATGTAAATGACAACGCAGCTAATAAGGTCTAATTGGCTATTAAAGGAGGAAGCGGCCCCGGAGATGCTGAGGGCCAATTAACCCTGGGAGCCTGACACTGCTGCTGTGCGGTGATGTGTGAGAGCCTCTCACAAACACAGAGCACGGGGACCCTGCGGGGCCCCAAACCCTCTGGAAGGGGCTGGGCTGTCTCAGCGCTCACCTGCAGGTGCTCACCTGCCTTTGTGGCCAGAGAGGGTGGAGTGGCTGCGCAGTGCAGGCATCAGAGGGGCCCTGGCCAGGTGGAACTTCTCAGGAGGCTGATGTTTTCAGCTCTGCTCAGCTCTGAGGGACTAAAAGCCGCGTCAGGTGCGGCGGATCCGTAGGGAAGGCGCATTCCTGCGTCGGGCTGGGATGGAGACAAGGGCCAGTGAAAGCAGGTACCAGCCCCGAGGCTGGGTGTGGATACAGAAAGGGCTGTTAGAAAGGTTTTCCAGCTTCTTGCAGTGTTCTGTGTGAATCTTTCCTTTCTCACGCAAGCTATGAAAACAGTAAGGTGGTTTTTGTACAACCATCTGAACACCTGGTGATTGTCTAAGTTCTGTTTGTGATAGGCTGGTGAAATGTTACTGAAATGGGTGTTGTAGGGCCTCAGCCAATCACCCTAGGGGTGGGTGATCGCTGACCAATCTCCTTATGTGATTACACATATAAGTGGGCAATTAATTAATTGAATACTTCACTTTCTTGCTGGGTACGCGTGGCCTCATTTCTTCGTCCCTGGCACACAACCACATCTGGGGAGCAGGGGCAGGCAGGAAATGCCTTGGGATGCTGAGATGGATTCTTGAGCGAGCCAGTCCAAAGCCTGTGGAAGCCACCAGGGGCTGTGGGAGGCTCGATCAATCATCCTGCCTCAAACGCTGCCTGAGATCAGGGCCGTGGGGAGCCCGGGGTTTTGACACAATTAGCTTGTTGCTAATTTGAATAAACAAATTGTGTCTAATGGCTTTGTCTTCTAATTGATGCCAGTGCCTTCTTGACAAGGGGAAACGGAGATGTTCGGTGCTGCAAGGCGAGCTACCTGTTTTCAGAGTCTGTTTTTCTGCCAGGAGTGGGCAGGCAGAAAATGGGATTGGGTGGATTCGGTAAGGAATTGAGACTTGGGAATCTCAGCATAACATGGGCCACGTCTCAGACTTTGGATTCTATTGCATCTTAATTACACGAGGGTGGCTTTGTGTGCTGCTGTTGTGATGATGATCTTTCCCGTTCCTCTTCCTCCAGTTGATTTTATTGTAATTTCTGCATTTTTTTGTTTCATTGTTTCTAATTTCTGCATTTTTGCTGCTCTGAACTCCGGCCTTTCTGAAATCCGAGGATTTCAGTCCAAGCAGGAGATGAGTTCAAAGATGGGGCTCAGGTTGATGTTTTTTTTGTCTTCTGCTTGGCTTTTTGCGGAGCAGAGAGAAGGGGACTGTGACTGCAGGGTGTGTCCCACAGTGGCACCCATGACCCACCCCGGTGGCAGAGATGAGGCTGATGCGCTGAGAACAGCCCAGTCCCCACTGCGGTTTTCCATGGAAAGCAGGATGGAGCTCCTGCCCTCATTTCTGGTCATCCCCAAGGATGTTTCTCTTACGTTGAGGCAGCAGCTGGAAAGAAGATCCAGTGCTGAGCTCAGCAGTGCAGACAGGCTGAGACAGGCTGATCTGCTCCCTCGCACCTGCCCGAAGCCTCTTTTAGTGTGTCTGGGCCACGAGACCCCTGGGGTTTGTGGACCTGCTGGTTTGGAGGTGAACTGGCCTGAGCTGGACTTCCACTGACCAGAGCCAGGAGTGGACTGGGAGTCCTGCAGGGTGGGGACCTGCTGAGCCCCTGCCTGACCCTTGGGCTGCGGGGAGCAGGAGAGGGGCCTCAGAAGCTGCTTTTTGTCCCTATTCAGCTCCGAAAGAGACAAAAGCTCCTTTCAGCCACGCGGCCACGGGAGCGCTTTGCTGAAATAATTTCTGTTACCTTTTATCCGCCTCGAAGGAACACTTAAAAAAAAAATCATCCTGCCCATAGCGGGCAACCTGATGAGCCTAATTTGGTGGTGTGAAAACACAATCCACTTGGAGGTTTCCAATCTGTGTTCTGGCTGATTAGATACGCTTCCCCTGCCAGCTCCTGCCCGCTGTGCAGCGTTGCGTGTGCTCCAACACCCCGGCACGGGCAGGAGCATGGTGCACGTTGGTTAAAGTGCATTTTGGCTGGTGGGTTTTGGGGGGTTGATGCTGTTCACTGTCAGGCCAGGGAAAGGGGCTGCACCAGCCCCGGCTGTGAAGCAGCCACTGGCTCCCCAGGCCTGGAGGTCCCACCGCAGCCCCCTGGTCCCCTTGGGCTCCTGGGGTTGTTTGTTTAGGTAAGCCGGGCTTGCAGGCGGCTCTGGAGGGGTCTGGGGGGAGGAAGGAGGATGTTCTCCGGGGGGGCTGTGGCTGGGGAGGGGCTGAGGGGCAGCACTCCGGGGCTCATGCCCGGGCAGCGAGCACTCGGCAGCTCCGGGTCGCTGCCACTTCCCATCAGGGGGCACGGGGATGATGGCATCCCATCCTCTGGTGCTGGAAGGGTGTCCAAGACTGTGCAGCCGTTGCCCCAAACCCTTAAATTGCAGCTGCTGGAACGGACTGAAAGCTCCATCCGCAGAGAGGGAACGGACTGAACAGTTTGGGTGTGTCTGGGTGCAGCCTGGGCTGAGCGAGAGCTGGCCACGGACCAGCTACAGCTCGCAGGTCTGGGCATCTGGGTAACTCTTCCATGCCCAGGGCTGGCATTTCGGTGCCTTTTCCATAAAAGTTGGCTTTATTTGTAGAGAAAGGTGAGCCAGTTTATCTTAGGAGCTGACAGACCTGCAGTTTTCCCTCCAGCACGGAAAACACTCCCCGTGGTTCAGTGCTGGCGGACCCCAGAGTGCTGAGGAAACTTTCCTGCCCTCCAAGAGATTGTTTTGTGTCCACTTAGGGATGCCAGCAGCGCGTGTCCTATCTGCACACCCCTTCCAGCACAAGCAGCACCAGTGGGGAAGCGGCACAGAAATTCAGCAGGGTCTGGCTGAGGTTTCCACCCAGGCAGAAAATAAATTGGCTGCTGCTGCTGCTGCTATTCTCTTTTCTAAATTGGTGGTGCCTGGAACGGGGCCAGCTCTCTTCCCTTCTCTGGGAGACACCCGTTGCTTCTCCAGGGAAATCTCGGAGGGGACCTGGGGGAACAAGGCTGGCTTGTGGGTTTAGCAAGCAGCGGGATGTCGCGGAGGTTAATTGCACCCGGCTGCCGCGCTCCCCAAACCCGTGAATTTCGGGACGGAAAAACGGCCGCAAAACCGAATCCCCGGTGTTGCAGCCTGCCCCGGGCTCGCTGCCTCCCCCTCTGCGTGTCGGGGTGAGGCGTCTGGGCAGCAGATAACAACAGCCTCACACGCATTCATCCCCCGGCTCTCCTGCGGGCGCACATCCCCGCGCTGAGGAGGCCGAGGACGTTATCACTCGTGCCTCTAATGGCCGGGCACGCGCTGCAAATTCCGGCTTAAACGGAATCTGATGCGCTCAGAAGCTGCGCGAGTCTCGTAAAGAAAATGAGATCCTAGCAGGAAGCCTCACACCACAAGCAGAACGCTCTTCGCTGACCGTGGGATGCTGCTGTCGGGAGGGGACTGCAGGTGGCTGTTCCTGTGTGGTAAAACATGTCAGCCTGGTCTGCATGGGCTTTTTCTTTTTCTTTTTCTTTTTTTTTTTCAGACAGTTAAGAAACCGATAAAGTTAAATTGGTAGGACTGCCTAATGTGATTACAGCAAGATGGGGATTAATGTGGCTCCATTAGAGCTTGTTTTGAGACGGGAGGATGTCATTTTGTGATGGAGAACTGAGATGACGGCGAGTATTGGTATTCCAAGGGCCTTTTTCCAAGAATGACCTGCTCTTTCTTTTTGACATCAAGCATATGTCTGCATAAGTTTGTGTTCTGGTGCAGTCTGAAGTGTTCTATCAAAAATTTTATGAGGCAAGGGAAAAGACAACCTTGGATGAAAGTGCTTGAATGTGGAAAGGGGGCTCCTTGGCCCCAGGGAAAGGCTTCGAATTCCAGCTGGGGGAGGATGAGCTGCGTGGGGCTGGGAGGGGCTCAAGGTGAGCCCAGCAGTGGAGGAGGCTCGTGCCTCCAGGGCAGCCCAAACCACGTCCTGTTAATGGTAAAGTGGAGTTCTGATGGGAGCTCCCGAGGTGCTGGCACGTGCAGGACAAACCTGATCTGACCCCGTCTTTGAGGCTTCAGGTTTTGGGTTCTGTCTTGGGGTAACCCCAATCCTTGACCACCCTGGAACCAGGATTCTGAGTTTCCTCTCCTTGCTGTCAGCACTCGATAAGAGATCCAGAACTTGCTCCTTGTCTCTTCCAGGGAGAAAGCTCGGAGCTGACACTTGGCTCCCATCTGGTTTCTTTGCCTCCTGGCTCTAATCTCAGTGTTGGTTGTTAAATGTTTCCCAGGGACTTCCCACTGCCCCTGGGATGTTAATTAAAACATTTCCAGCCTTAAGAAAAAAAAATAAATAATTAAAAATAAATCCCTCTGCCCTGTTGGTATCCTGCAAGGAACTACAGCGGGGGTTGGTGTCTGTGCTGGAATCTCCTGGATGGAGCCATGCACGGATTGATTTTTCCTGGTGGTCAGAAAGAGAGGGAAATGCAGTGTCTGACACCCCTTGGCCAGGAGGTGGAATCTGGAATCTCGTAGATAGAAAAGCGCCAGGAGGGACAGGAGAGGAAAGGCACGGCCCAGATCTCACTAAAGCAAAGCTGATGTGCCATCAGATGAGCGACACTGACGGAAAATGCACGAACTGACAGATGTTTGGAGGAATTGTTTGGAGGACTGAATGGGGTGGTATTAAAAGATCTAGAGTGAGCTTTCAGCAAATAAAGGAGGAATTTGGCCTGAAGTGCAGGGCTAAGGTTTGGCAGCCGAGGTTGAAAAAGGAGTGTGTGTTGGGGGTGGGGGTTGTTTCAGGTACTTTAAGGAGAGAAAATAATTTTTCAAACCGCATTTCACGTAACTGCGTACCAGCAAGAAGGGCTGCACTGAAAAATCTTGATTCCAAGGGGCAAAGATCACCTCAGTGAGGCTGCCCACGGAGCTGAAGGGAAACTTCCACATCCCTGTGGATGCAATCCCATGGGATTAGAGTATCAGTCCCACTTTTTGTGCTGCAGAAACAGGAGCTCATTTGCTGCTTGGTGTGAGGTTGCTTTTGCAAGGTTTCCGTGGAGTTCCTTGTCTGTGTGGGGTGGCAGCCACAGCAGCTTTTCCAAGCAGTGGATGCTGCTTCCCTGGGATTATTTCATTTCCTTCATGGGCGCTGGGCAGCCAGGGCAAGGTAGAAAAACCCTTTTGCGATGGGCTGGGTTTGTTCTAGTCTGCAGCCTGGGATTTGAGGCTGCCTGGGAGGGAGAGCGTGTCTGTGTGAACGAACGATCCCATTCCCTCGCCGCCTTTTTCCACCTCGCCACCTTCCTGCTCCCTTCTCCAGCAACGCCTTTTCCACGGGGTCCAACCAAAGCGCAGAGCTCTGGTGATCCGAGCCAGTGAGCCATTCTCAGGATGCTCAGGGCTGGCAGGAATGAATGGGGTGACATCAAACACAGGCTCCTGACCTGGTTCTGCACGGGGTTTGTCCTTTAAGGGGTGATGGGAGCAGGAGAAGGGGATCGTTAGCGGGAGCAGAGCAAAGCCCAGCCAGGTCCTAATGAGAGCTTTTAGAAAGGTTCATGCAGAGCTTTTAGAAATGTTCTTGTGGCTTCCAGAGTCACTTTTTTCTCCCTCATTTCTCCCCGGATTCCTGTGCTCAGGATCAAGAGGGCAGTGTGATGTTGAGGAAAAAGGCCTGGCTGTGGGACCCTGAGGTTCAGGTCGCAGAAATTCGTGCTGGGACCAGACTGGGAATGGTTCTCTCTCCTCCCAGTGGTGCTCAAAGCCATTGTGGGGCTGATACCAGGGGCTCGGAGCCAGCAGGACACAGGGGAAGGGCGGGCAGCATTCCCAGAGCCCGTTCCCCTTTCCCCAGGTGGGGAATGTGCCGCGGGAGCCCTGAGGTGTGGAGCTGAGCTCGGGGTTGCTGGTGCTCTGATTAATGCTGCAGCAGGGCTTGTTCTGCTGGAGAGGAACCTTCCCTCCAGAGACATTAAATATTAATAGCAGCAATAGAGACACAGATAAACAAGAGCGAGTTATAAACTTCATTTTGAGGGCACTGCTGTTCGCTCTGGCAAACTCCTGTCACAGCCAGCTCGGCAACCCGGGCCAGAGGCTGGGGCTGCATTGAAATATCTGCATTTCCACCTGGAACTCAGAGTTTCCTGACTGTCTGCCCAGCACAAAAAAGCCTCCCTAGCCATGATCGAGCCCTTGCTGGAAGGTGACAGTGACCTGCCACCGGTGCCTCTCACACCATCAGAGCTTCCCCAGCCGCCGCCATCTGTGCCTCGTGTTTTCTTCTTCCACTCCAGTGCACCTGCTCTGTTCAGGGCTTTGTTCTGCAAGTTCCTGGAGAGCTGAGAACTCACCTTCAAAAACCAGTCGGGTGTTTTAGGCAGGTGGTGATGAACCATCCAGGGCGGGGACAGGGATGCTCTGGGAGGATGAGACTTTCCCCGCTGTGTGGTCGGAGCTGTGGGTGTTCAGTGCTCTCTGTGAAGCCTCTCTGCACCTTAAATCACTTTTATTTATTTATTTGAAAATCCTCAGGAGACGTGGTGGTGGTTTACAAATCACACCTGTTTAAAACCTGCCACTTCCTGCTGCAAATACCTGGGGTTTTTTGGGAAGAGTCAGGTATTTTAGGCAGGTGGTGATGAACCATCCAGGGTGGGGACAGGGATGCTCTGGGAGGATGAGACTTTCCCCGCTGTGTGGTCGGAGCTGTGGGTGTTCAGTGCTCTCTGTGAAGCCTCTCTGCACCTTAAATCACTTTTATTTATTTATTTGAAAATCCTCAGGACATGTGGTGGTGGTGGTTTACAAATCACACTTGTTTTGCACCACTTCCTGGTGCAAATACCTGGGGTTTTTGGGACGACAGGAGCTGTGTGGGCAGGCATCCCATAACTCCAGGAGCAGGGCACGGAGGGAAAATCAGGCTAGGAAAATCACTAAAGGCTCCCAGTGCAAACTGGGAATCAGTAACGAGCCTGGTGTTTGCTGCTTAAACAGCTTTCAGACGAGAAGTGATTGTAAACTCATATTTTAGTAATGCAAAATATTATTGACTGAATTCAAAGCGAGAGCGTTTATAACACGTCAAGTCAACTTTTGTACTGTAATTTATATTGGATTCTCCTTCCCGAGGGGTGGGAACGGGGGAGGCAGCTCCTGGCTGAGGTGTCGCGCTGGAAGCAGCCGCATTTTGGTGTTTTATAGGATTTTGGGTGCACTTTGGGCTGCGTTGCACCTCGTTATTTAGGGAGGAGCGCTGGGACATGGAAAATATAGGGGAAAAAATGAGATTTTGGGTCACCCTGCTGGTCTGGAAAGCTCCTCCTCGAACACGCAGGTCTAGAAAGTGCTTCTGGTTTAAGAATGTGAGGTTGGACGGAAAGTTCCAGCCCCTCCTGCAAAACAAGGTGAGGAACTGTTTGTGCAAACCCGCCTGGGCAATGGAAAACCCCACCGGGTGTCTTGGGAAGCTCCGGGGGAGCAGAACCGTGGAGCTGTGACCAGCAAGAGTAGGGATAACTCATGGAAAAGGAAACAAACCCCAGCCAGTGGCTGCAGAGGGAGAAGAGCAATAAACCCAGCCCTGCTCTGCCTCCCGAAGGCTTGGCCAGAGGGGTTTAAAATCTCCTCTTAATAACGTGTGCAGCAGCGGGGAGAATCAGACTGGGAATCTGAAGGTTAAATATTAGGGGGAAAAAAAAGAAAATCAGGCAAATAAATCTTGATTTCAAATTTGCTCTCATCGTCAGTGAATTATACTGAGTTTCTCTTTTTAATGCCACGGGGACAAACACACCTCAGTCCCTGGATTTCAGCATGGCCAGCCTGGGTATGTGGAGGTGGTGCTTGCTCAGGTCTTTTCAGGCATTAGCAGGGGGTGGGGAGAAGGTCTGGGAGGTTTTTGGTTCAAGATCTAATTAGTCCTTACCCACAGAGCCCTGTCCTCTTCTCCTGGCCCCTGGCAGCTTCCTGCCCATTTCCCTGCACGCTCCTGCAGCTCCTGGAGCTCCAATTTCGCACTGATGAGAAAAGACGAGTGTTTTCCAGAACTGGATGGCGCGGTGAGGAAATGGCCCTCATCACTTATATTTATGTTCTTAATTCACTCCTGCGTGGCCATTGGCCATTGTACAAGGCCCCCATCATCTCTCCTGGTTACAACACTTGAATAGAGTTTGTCTTGACGTGATTTATGGCGGCAGAACTTTCAAGGTAATTATTGAGATTGCTGCAGCAGTTCCTTGAAGGGATTCTGAAGGGTATTTTCGGGGGGTGGTGGGGAGACGAAGGGTACGAGGGGCTGCAGGTTTTACCTGAGTTGGTTTTTTCTCCTTCCCCTGTGATGCTGGCGGAAAAAACCGGAGGTCACCTGTGCAGAACACGCACGGAGAGACACACAGCCCCCTCGTCCTGCAGAGCAGAAACCTCACTGCCTTCCCTGGAACGAGACAGCTTAAAAGGGGAGGAAAATTATGGAGCAAAGAGTTTGGCTGATGCTCGCTTTCAATGCAGCAAGAGCCGCTGCCATAACTCCTGCCAGGATGGCTTTGGGTGGCGTGGCTGGGAGATGGATGGAGCTGTTGTGAGCGCCCTGATGGGAGCCGGGCGGCGCGGAGCCGGAGGGAGAGGGCTGTGAATCTCCGGGAAGCGCGTTCCAGCCGGGATCCCGCGCGGGGAGCAGATGTTGTGCTGCTTTAACGAGGGCTTTTATGAACCCAGCTCGCCCTGGCCGGGCTCTGCCGGCTTTTAGGTTTCCGGATCGCTGCCGTGGGTGGCACGTGGATGGCCCCGTTTGGGGGAGGTGCTGCTCCAGTGCAGGCAGGGACATGAACACGGGCTCTAAATGTCAAATTGGGAGGCACCAAACCAAACCAGCCCCGCTGGAGGCAGCTGGGGTGGAGCTCATGGCTCGAGCTGCTCGTTCTGACTCGGAGCTGTGTGCACAGAACCCTCTGTCCCCAGAGCCAGTGGCATTTCCAGGCTCCCCTGAGAGCTCTGCCGTCACCTTTCTGTGGACTCGGTGTCCGATGGGTGAAGGGATTTGTGCTTTAGTTTATGTTCCCAGGAGTTTCAACTCCCCAGCTTCTTCCCTTTGGAGCTCAGCTATTGATACCCCCGCATCTGATCAGGTATTAGGGGAAATTTCTGGCTGGAAAGCACTGGGACAGGCTGCCCAGGGAAGTGGTAAAAAACACATGGATGTGGCACCTGGGGACATGGTTTAGTCCAGGGACACCTTCCACTATCCCGGGTCGCTCCAAGCCTCATCCAACCTGGCCTTGGACACTTCCAGGGAAAGTTTTTCCTCCTACAAGGTTGATGGTGATGCCACTGAGCAATAAATTTGAGCACAGAAATTGCACAGGATTTTGATTTTTTTTTAATTTTTTTTTTTTTTTTTTGTGGCCCAGGAGTAAAAATTTGTAAACTGGGGAAATCGATAAAAAACTTAAAACCAAGAGACCAGAAACTCGCTGGGGGTGTTTTGTGATCAGTCCATGCAGAACTGAGGAACGAGGAGAACACTGAGGAAAGAAAACCCTCTGGTTTTCCTGCCTTTCCCTGTCAGGGATAAAAGTCAGGAAGGGTTTATAAAAACCCATTGTGTGGCTGTTGCACGTTCCCAGTAAAACCAGGAGCGTTCACCGTGGCCGTGCCTGGAGCCTGGATTATTGTAATGCCATTTGTCCTGGTTATTGCAGAACAGAACCTGGTGCAGAGCTTTGCTGAGGGGATCACGGAGTTAGAGCTGGAAACCAAACAGAGAAGGCTCTTACAAAAGAAAGTAATGAAATGAGGTCTGGCTGGGAAGTGGGGCACGAAGGAGGGGTGTGGCTGTCGGCTCCGCGGGTTCTGCTTCTCCCTCTGCTCCTTTTCCGTGCTGCTGGAATGACCTGTGCCCCACAAGTGTGTGCCCGGAGCAAATTCCCGTCCTCTCCGGAGTCCTGTGCTTCCTGCAGGGTGCACGGGCTGAGGGGGAGGCCAGGAGTGTGTGGGAACAGCGGCTCCTGTGCCATCCTTAGAGCTGATCAAGGGGTTTAATCCATGTTTCCCACAGGATCCTGTGGGTTCTTGTGCCCTTAGTGCTGACCAAGGGGTTCAATCCATGTTTTCTGTGGGATCCTGTGAGTTCTTGTGCCCTTAGTGCTGACTGATGGGTTCAATCCATGTTTTCTGTGGGATCCTGTGAGTCCTTGTACCTTGTTTTTAGTGCTGACCAGTGGGTTCAATCCATGTTTTCTACAGGATCCTCTTTGTTCTTATGCCCATAGTGCTGACCAAGGGGTTCAGTCCATGTTTTCCATGGGGTCCTGTGAGCATGCCCCTTCCTTCTCCCCCCTCCTCATCCCAGCTCCTGAGGGGCTCCTGGCAGCCCCTGGGTGCTGCTGGAGCCGTTCCCAAGGGCAGCAGGCGAGGAGGGGAGGAGGAGAGGCAGGGATGGGTGGTGACATCTCCACAGTGCCATCGCTGAGGGGGTGATGCCGAGGTGCTGCCGAGCATCCCTCGCCCTGCTGGGGTGGCTCTGGGTGAGGTGGAGGGGCAGGAATTCAGTGGGGGCACGGGAGAGCTGGAATCCCCGTCCGTCCTCCCCTCTGAGCTCCGCAGCAGGGCCGGGGGCAGCGAGGGCACAGGGGGATTTGTGCCAGCCCTGGGGCAGATGCAGGAGCCGCTCAGCAGAGGAAATTGAAAAGGTGGGACGCAGTCAGGGCGTGCTGATCTCCTGTCCCTGCCCTGGCAGTGCCCCGCGCGGGGCACAGGGAGGTGACGCTCCGGGGACACGGTGCTGGTGTCACGCTGTGCTGGCAGCGCCCTGGGGTCACTCGGGGTCGTGCTGGGGCTTTGCCCAGGCTGAGGGTGAGGCGAGCTGGCACCTGGAGCCGTGGGAATGTCCAGCCTCTCCTGCTGCTCCGTGGTGAGCTGCCCGAAATTCCTGCCAGTCAGGGAGACAGGCAGCCTGTCCACACCTTCCCGAGCTGTTTGGTGCCGTGCTGGGCTCCTCCAGCACCTCAGGGGGGTCGCATCCACACAGCACCTTTCCTTTAATTAATATTTTCTCATTTCACCCAGCTCTGAGGTGCGGGTTGGGCTCCCACTGAACAAGCAGGGGCAGAGCCATTGTAACAGTTATTTCAAATGGGAAAAATTTCCTTTTCGGGGCGTTCCTTACGGAAGTGGCGTTCAGGAGGGCCAGGATCGGGTTCGGTGGCTGGTTTGATTCAGAGAGATCTGGCCCGGGCTGAGTGCAGAGCAGCGTCCATAATTGCACCTGTAAGGGGAAGTATTTTCCTTTCATCACTGTTAGCCTAATTACGTTTGTCAATGGGAGTCCTGCTCCAGAAATCAATAGGGGAGGGAGCTTTGCTCGGCTGTGTGGGAGAGGAGGCGCATTTCTGCAGCCTCCCCTCGGCCCCGCGGCAAATAATGGTAATAACAAATCTATATCCGTGCTTTTCGTGTTCGCCGTTATCTGGATCTCTTTGGTGAGATAACGTGGGCAGAAGAAAAGCAGAGCTCTCTCTTCTTTCCCTTCTGCCCGTGTGTTTTCATATTTTTAAATTAACCTTATCGACCCACCTGTTGCAAGCAGGGCTCTGCCGGCTCCCGGCTGCCAGGTCCCGGGGGAGGCTGAGATTTCTGCTCCAGTCACAACATCCCAGAATCCCGGAATGGTTTGGGTTGGAAAAGACCTTAAAGCTCACCCCATTCCCTGCCCTGCCGTGGGCAGGGACACCTCCCACCAGCCCAGATATCTCGGGGCATTTTCACGATGAAGTGTGAAGATTTTTGCCCTTTTACAACCAAACTCCAGGGCTGTGCCTGTGCTTTGTCCCGTTTTCGTCCCTCCCAAACTTTCACCTGTCCCCAGTGGAGAGCTGAGGCTTTGTAGGACGTGATGATTATTATTTTTTTTTTTTTTGGTCTCTTTAAGTAAGCAATATATATTCCAGACTAAAAGACACTCAGGAAATGAAATTGCTGGCGCTGCTGCTGCTCGGAGGGGAAACCATTTCCGTCCCTGCTAATGGAGGAGGGGTCCTGCTCGCGGCTGTGGGGTCGCGGAAACGGCAGCAGACATCAAAATAAGGGAGAAAGGAAAACCAAACACAGCCAGGGGAAGCCTCTGGAGGTGCTTGCAGGTTGGTTGTGCTCAGGTTTTTCTCCATCCCCCGGGGTTTCCGTAACACCTGGAGCAGCTGGACACGCGCCCGGCCCTGGGTGCAGGGTTTTGATCCGGAAAAGCACCAAGGAAACTCCCAGCACCTCCCCAAAGGCTGTGTGTGGCCCCTGGATCAGCTGCAGCCAGGGATGAGCCTTCCAGAGGCTTCTCTAGGCCTGGGCTGAGCTGACAGGCTCTTAGAGGGGGATATCCCTGCCTTTGCCATGGTGTGGGAACTTCAGCTGCCGGAGAAGGGTCAGGGCATGGAGGAAAGAGGTGAAATCCCGAGTCCTTCAACCCCTCCGGGTGGAACAGAGGGGTTTTTGGCTTTCCCTGCAGACAGAGCTCTGGAGACACGGCAGATCTGTGCCAGAGCTGTGCAAATCCCCGGCTGCGCCTCCCGAGGCGGGAGGAATTAGGAACGTCAGGTTAAATAAGCTTTTTTTGGGAAGGGAAATCCTAACAGTGAGCGAGCTCGGAAACTTTAAAGGCTGGGATTCAAGCTGCCATTGCTGTTGATGGATTTAATGTGAAATACAAGGAGTGGGGACGGGAGGGGGCTGTGGAGGGGTGTCAGGGGTGTCTCTGAGGTGGCTGGGAGGTTACAGGGAGATGAGGGAGCTTTGGGGGTCTGTGTGAGAGGGGAAAGCTGCAGCTCTCAGCTCCTGCATGCATGAGACAGGAAAAGCCAGGAAGGACCTCGAATGAATCCCAGAATCACTGAGGTTGGAAAAGCCCTCCCAGACCTTCAGGTCCAACCTGTGGCCCATCCCCACCTTGTCACACCCAGTCATTCCTTGGGGACTCCAACCCACCTCCCTGGGCAGCCCCTTCCGATGTTTAGCAGCTTTTCCATGTAGAAATTCCTCCTGATGTCCAGCTGAGCCTCCCCTGGCGCCGTTTCCTCTCATCCTGCCACTGCCTGCAGCTGCTTTGGGGTTGATGCTTCACAACCCCGCCTTTGCTCATCTAAAAGTTCTCCTCCCTGGGTTCATCGCCCAGCTGTGCCTGCGACCCGCGGGACTCCGGGCACTGGGAAAATCCCTGTTCCCAAGGGAGAGCCCTGTGTGCCCTCGGGCGTCCCGATCCCATCCCGGACGGCGGCTGGAAAGTTCATTTTATCACTGCAAACTATCAGAGCACAGCGCTGCGGAATGCGGGAGAGCTTCATGCACTTCCCTGAAAACCACGTTCATGTGGCAGTTTTCAATAAAATAAAGGAACGGGGCTGGAGGTGAGAAAAAACACAGATATACAATTTCTCAGTTTCTGCTCCCAGAGCTTTTTCGATTTGATCGTTTCCCCTCTGAAGTGCGAAATCTGAATCCGAATCCCGGCTTCCTCAGCTCCCTGCCTGTTGACCTCGTCAGAAACACGGAATGCAAGAGGGGAAAAAAAGAACAATAAATTGCTTTCTGTACCTCCGGTCAGGACCCCCCTGCGCGTCCCCTCCCAGGCAGATTTTCCGTCTGTTACCTCGCTGCGCTGCCTCCAGGTTACCTCAGCAAGAAAACCTAATTGAGGCGGTGCCACGTCGGGAGAGAACGATACATCCATTTTCACAGGATCGCTTTTGTAGCCGGTTTCACTCTCAGCCCGACTACGCCGGGCTCCGCGTCTCGCCAGGTCGGTTTGGTTTTTGTTTTTATTTCCCGGTCGTCTTCGCAGTAATAATCTCCTCTGGTGCTGTTTCTTCATTCGTTCCCGAGCTGTCCCTTGGGGCGGTGCCGCCGCGCCCGTCCCGCGTGTGACCCGCGGCACAAGGCGGGGAAAGTCTCGGCTGCCGGGCCGGGTGGAGGGTGCGGGAACAGAGGGATTATCCCCCGCTTTTCCCGACCGGGAGGTGACATCGGGAGACGAATGGGAGGTTTTTAGCAGTAGTTAGAGGCTTAGCGGGCTGTGAGCGCTGCCTCGCTGTCACCACGAAGCCGGAGGGGGGCTGGTGATGCTCGGGAGTTGTCGCTGGGGCTGGTGATGCTCGGGAGTTGTCGCTGAGCCCGTCCCGAGCCCGCTCGATGGCTGGGGCGGAACCGCGGCGGGTTCGGAGCTCCTTTGGAGCGCAGGAAGCAGCGCTGGGCGATGCGGCTCGCGTTCCCTTTTCAGGCTGGCTCCTGCCTTTAGAGATAACTGGAATTTTCAGACGCGTGACTCTCCCGAGGACGGATCAGAGGTGCTGGTGGTGCGCTCCCAGCTCCTCGGTGCTCCGCAGGTGGAGGAGCAGGCGCCGACAGGGTTTGGGGCTAAAATTTTGCCTCCGTTCCTTGCCCCTGAGTACCCCGGAGCATCCCCTCGCGGCCAGGAGCGCGGGAAGGCACGGGGAGCAGCCCCCAGAGCACCTTCCCAGAGCATCCCTCTCCTCCAAGAACTTTCTGAGCCCCAATTCAGTTCCCAGCACCCTCCCGCCTTTCCCAGGCTCAGCATTTAATAAGTGGCAGCGGAGTGGGTGGGGGAGCCGTGTTTACCCCGTGCCTGCCAGGCAGACAATGAACCTCCTCTCGCCCAGATGGCACAGGCTCTCCTCCAAGCCGATAAACAGGGCTGGTGCCATTGAAACGGGCCCAAACACAGCGAGAGCGTGGCAATTCCAGCGCCTCCAGTGACCATCTGGACACACAAACTGATTTTCTATTTGGATAATAAAGCCTCTCCTACGTCTCCAATATTAGCCATGTATGGGGATGCTAATTGATTTAATTGAAGCTCTCAATGTTGAGCCGTGGGCACTGCCAAGCTTCTCAGTTTGGGTACATGGTGGGGTTTAATGAGTGTTGGAGGGGAGGAAATTGAGGGGTGAGAGCTCTGCTGTCGAGGTTTTGGGAAAGGAAGGGCTGTGGGAAGCCCTGGAGTATGGGAATCCCAAGTTCCTGCTCCAGAAGGGGAATGGAGAAGCTTCTGCTGAGTTCCCCTGAGCAAAGGGACAGAATTTTGCTGCTCTTGGTAGTGCTGGGGTCTTTAACTTATCGGTTAATTTTAAACAGAGGTTGTCTTTTCATGCTTTATTTATACATATACAGGCAAACGTATCAGATTTGGTTAGATGAGAAATGAAGTTGTGGCCAAGTGATTAATATCCTTTATTTTTGGACTTTAGTAGCGTCTCACAACTTGGCTCGTGATGTTCTACAGAGAAAATCCTGCATTCAGAGACTTCCAACGTAACGAAAACCCTCTCCCCTCCTTGAGAAAACATTTGCTGGGCTCCAGAAATTTAAATTTTTCGAGAAACACCACTTTTGACCTAGAAGATATTGTCAGGGCTTCTCTGCCAAAAAATTATCCCAGCCTGTCCCTTTTTGTTTTTCCCTTTTTTTTTTCCTAGCAAGCAAACAAAACCAACACCACCACAAAAAGAAAAACCCACAACCTTGCAGCAAAGTTACCCGCTTAAAGGAGCGGCAGAAAGTGACCTCTGGCAGCAGGGACGGCATCAGAACCAGCTGGTTTAGACGCTATTCCCGCACAACCTCAGGCTTTTATCCATGAATATTCCTGCTCGTTAAGGAGCTTTATGATATTAAGGGTATCTAGAGGGGGCTGGTATTTCCTAGGAAAAGCACTTTGCCTCTTCCGCTTGAGCTTTTGCTGCTCTTGAGGGGAATATTTTGGATTTTTTCCCTGCGCTTTCTGTTGTTTCAAACAGGAGGGGCGCAGTGGCTCGTGCTGGCCTCATTTCCTGTCGATTTTGCTCTGTGCAGACTCCTCATTAAGTGGTTAATCAGGAAAACACAGCCAAGCACTTTTGGTGAAAGGCACGTTTGGGTTTGGAAGGCAGGAAAACAGCTCAGAGGAGGCACCTGCAAACCACCAAATTGTTGGCCCGAAATCCTTTTATCCAGTAGGATGGCTGGGAAAGGGGAGATAATTTGGGTTTTAGGAGCGGGGATGGGTATTTTTAAGAGGTGGGAGAGTCCAAGAGAATGCTCTGGGCTGCCAGGGGAGGATTGTGAGGGGAGAAATGACAATTTTCTGGGGACTTTACCCCATCTTCTCGAGGGTGGAGGCTCCTGTCAAGTGGCTCTCACAGGAGACTTCAGGAATCACGTCCCCTGATGTCACTGCACTTGTTAATTGGGCTTGACAGATGATAATGAAGGAGAGGCTGTGGCTGAGCAAGGGCGGAGGGAATGGCAGCGCTCCTGGGGGAGCACGGCAGAGCAGGAAAGCCCAGGTGCCCAGGAGTTACGTGAGGTCACTCCAAGCATTAATCTTTGCTATTTCTGCTTCCAGAGGTGGCAGGGGGAAATCAGTGACTCCGAGCTGGGCAGCCTGTGAAGGTTATTTACCTCCTGTCCACCATCCTGGCTTGGCCTTGCTGTTAAACCGTTCAGGAACATGAGTTTTTTGGGGAGGGGCCCTCCTCTTTTGAGGGTGTAGAGGGGACAGGCCCCCTGAGCAGATGTGGGGGAGGGGGGGTGACATCGTGGTGCTGTGTCCCCAAAATGCAGCCCCGTTCCCTGTGCCCGCGTGCCTTATGGCTAATGCATAATTAGCCTTAATTAGCTTAATTAGCCTGGAAAATGAGAGGGGGTTTGCCTTTGCTGGAAGGTCAGCGTGTCCTCCCCTGGCTGGGTGGTCACTGTGGCCTTGGCAGGGTGAGCAGGACTCGAGTGCTGGTGGTGTGTGCTGCTCCATGGAGGAGAGGGATCAGCTCCTTGGAAAAGGTGGGATTGGTGGTCACTGTGGCCTTGGCAGGGTGAGCAGGACTCGAGTGCTGGTGGTGTGTGCTGCTCCATGGAGGAGAGGGATCAGCTCCTTGGAAAAGGTGGGATTGGTGGTCACTGTGGCCTTGGCAGGGTGAGCAGGACTCGAGTGCTGGTGGTGTGTGCTGCTCCATGGAGGAGAGGGATCAGCTCCTTGGAAAAGGTGGGATTTTACCCCGCCAGGGGCAGGATTGGTCTCTAGATTCCACTGCAGGATTGGGCTGCATTTTCTGCCCCTTCTCCCCACGGAAAGGAGGTGACAGCACCTCTCTGGCTGCTCAGAAACGGAGCTGTTTCAGAGTCCTGAGCAAACAGCCGAGAGCTGGAATTGTCCCATGCCTGTCATGAGAAAGAACAGCCTCGTTCACCATCAAATCCCACAAAAGCGGCACCTTTTGTAGGGCAGCTGCATTTGTAGGATGCTCAGAGGCTGCTGAGTGCCACAGGCGATGTTTTCCCTGTGCTGGGAACCGCCCAAGTCGCGGGGACTCCCACTCCAGAGTTAGTTTGGAGTTCTCCCCTCAGCAGAGCGATCCTCGTGGAGGATTTTCAGCTCCCTCTGATGTGCTGTCTCCCCTGGTTCTGGGCTCTCCTGTTTTCCCTTGTAATTAGCAGGAAGCTGCCTGAACAAAATGCTTTTCCCTGACTGGCAGGAGCACAACACCCACTGATGAGTGAGGGGAGGAAGAGCTCCTGTTTAACTGGAAAAGGGGATTGGGGGAAAGGAAGGGGAAGAACTGCTGGCAGAGAGCCGTGAGATGAATGACATTTGTTTAAAGACACATAAGGAGATTAATGATGGGAGTTAAAGTATGAAAGCAACAGGGCCTAAGTGTGGCATTAATGGAATCCATTTTCTCCACCATCTCCTGCAGGAACTCTTTGGAAATACAGAAGGAGGAAAATCACTTTACAGTAATAACTGTTATTTATGTAAGAGAACAGCTTTGGATATATCAAAATGCGAGGTTTCAAGGTAATAACTGGACCCTCACAATCATTGTTATCCATTTAAAAGACAGTTTCTGTGATGGTGAAGAGATGGAGGAAATAGCCCCAATCCTGCAACAGATCCAAAATGAAGTTTATTTTATTATTGTTGCCATTAGTCAGTTCCCAACCTGATAGGATTGTGTTAAAAAAAAGGGGGAAAAGGCTGGAGAAGATGGAGGGGGGCTGGTAATCGCCCTTGCAGCGTCTGTTGGGACCATTTGATGGGCTCATCAGTGACCTGGGGCCTCGTCTTGACTCCCTCCAGAGCCTCCCTCCACCGTGGCTCTGCTCCTTGGGCAGGAAATCCGTCTTGCACGAAGCAGGAGCTCGGCTCTTCTGCAGGAATCAGGAGAGGCTCATGAATGATTCATGGGGAGGGATTGGGGGTAGCAGGGAAGGATGATAATAATATTCTCCATGTGTCAAAATATAACAATAATTTGACCAGCTCTAATTTTTAATAACCACTGGGTTTGGGAGCAGATGTGATGGATGAGCTGGAGCAAACCGTGGTCTCCCAAGCTGGCTTTTCACTTCAGAGCACCAAGGCCACTCTCTGAAATATTAGAGCTGTATAAAACCTCTCAGGCTGTGGGAGGAAGGAGCAGAAAGCTGAAAAGGAAGGGACAAAGGGTCTGCTCTGTTTTCATAATTCCAATTAGAATAAGTGTTAGGCATGATCCGTAATTGATCCTGGCTCGGAGCGGCGCTGGAGTGGGAATTTTATCTTTAAAGCTCCAATCTCATGGAGTGGAGCCTTTCAGAAGGGTTTTCCCCTTTCACCCTGCAGGGTGTTGAGCATGGAATGAGCTGAGAGGGATGGCCAGGAGTGGGTGACAGGGAGGGGAGGTTTGGGGTCTCAGTTTGCTGTCCCAGACGTGGCCCAGGACATGTCTCACGCAGGAAGAGGCAGGGGAGGATGATAAAGCAGCCCTGTTTCTCCAGGCAGGCTCTTCTGGCTGGGATAATGAAGAAGAATTGGATTTGTGAGGGCAGCTGACACAGCTGGCTGTCTCCAAGATGTTTTCATTGCTGTGCTAAGAAGTCTTTTACAGACCTGGAGAAGTGCTGGGAACGTGGTGCTGCCTGAGGCTGCCAGCCCTGGCTCCTCATGTGACAGCAGCGACAGTGAACCCCCAGCAGGAATTCCAGGGCCACCCACTGGAATGGAATGCAAGACAGCGGGAAGGAGCCATGGGAAGGAGCCTTGGCAAGGCCCCCTGCCCTCCCCTAGGTGTGTGCTTGGGCCTGCAAGTGTCACACATCGGTGCTGGCTTCAGCTCTTGGAGGTACCCTCATTAGGATGGTTGGAAGGAGGAGGATTTAATGATCCCAACCACGACTCCAGTTAATCAGTATAAATGTTGCTTATTTCTAACATAAACCCCAGCCTATGGATAAGTCTGTTGTTTAATTAAGCTTATCACTGGGAACCTGATCCCGTTCCTTGCTGCATTAATGTCACTAATTCAGGATCCCCTCTCAGAAGCTCTGAACGGACTGCAGGGGATGTAACTCACTCCACTCACTCTGCTGTTTGAGCCTGGCTGGGTCTGGAACGTCTCAATCCTCACCCAGCGCTGGTGCTGATTCCTCCCCGATCCCAGCTCTTCCATCATTCCTGACAGCCCCGGAGCCTAGAACAGCTTTTCCTTCGGCTTTGTTCAGCCTTGTTCACTAAGAGTTTTTTGTGTCTGCTTTAATTTACTCTCTGCAGCTGAGCCTTTTCTGTGTCCTTGCTTTCCCCCCCCCTTCCTTTCTTGCTCTTCGCTTGCCCTCTCCAGTTTCTGTGTGGTGTCTTTAAAACTTCTCCAGATGCAGGAGAATCTGTAATGAGCTCCCAAGCTGAAAAGCAAAAGCTGCTTGCCCAAAAGTTGTTCTTTACCCACGCTGGAGAGCCTTGCACCAGGAACCTCGGAGATTCTCTGGGAAAACTTTGAGTAACTTTTTGAGGATTGCGTGGCTGGTTTTTTCTGCTGTGCCAGGGGTTCTCCAGGCAATGTCTGACTCCCCCCACTTAGGGGGGTGGTCTCCAGAGGATGCTGAGACAAATTGCTCCGAGCGAGGATGTTGCTGTGCATCACTTCACTCACTCAGGGCTCTGCAGATCCCTTCCCTCAGAAAGCCATCTAAAAAACAAAGCGGAGCTGCCTTTTTTTTTCGGTCCAAACAACAAGCAGAAGTATCCTGGGATTAGATGAATTAGCAGTGTGCCGCTAAGACGGATAGAAAGGCAGGGAAAACCTTGTCAGAGCCCAGGGAAAAGCAAATTGCTGTTTCTCTTTCCCACCCAGAAGTCAGGGAAGAAGCCATCAGGGCAGAAGGATTGCAGTGGGCAGAGCATACTAACGAGGGCAGGCAGGAAGGCATTAAAGCAACCCATTAAATCAGCTGAAGGCTGAGTGGCAAAAAATAAATAAATAGAGGCTGTGCAGATTGATCAATATTGGATCTGAAGGGCTTCCACATCTGCTGTGGCAGCTCCTTAGCATCTCATTCCAGCGTGACTCAGCAGCAAAAGGTGTTTGTTCTGCCCGGAAAGCACAGGGATGGAAACGTCAGGGGAGGGCTCAAGTGTCATTTCATACCTGGATCAAACCCTTCTGTGTGGTTTCAGACATCTGGATCCTCTTCAGGAGGGGTGAGGTTTCCAATGTCACCTTTACCCAACTTTTTTCGTCTTTTCAGCTTTCCTGTTGGAGCAGCCTGGTTTAGTGGGATGTGTCCATGTTCATGAAAGGTCTTTATGCCCATGGGAGGTGTCCCTGCCCCCATGGGAGGTGTCCCTGCCCCCCATGGGAGGTGTCCCTGCCCATGGATGGTGTCCCTGCCCATGGATGGTGTCCCTGCCCGTGGGAGGTGTCCCTGCCCCCATGGGAGGTGTCCCTGCCCATGGATGGTGTCCCTGCCCATGGATGGTGTCCCTGCCCGTGGGAGGTGTCCCTGCCCCCATGGGAGGTGTCCCTGCCCATGGAAGGTGTCCCTGCCCCCATGGGAGGTGTCCCTGCCCATGGCAGGGGGGTGGAATTCAATGACCTCTAAGGTCCTTTCCGACCCAAAGGCTCCCAGACACAGTTTGACTCTTCCATCCTCACTCAGCCATGTGGCCCTGACCCATTTATCTTTGCACACGTTCCTGCTTCCAGAGATTCCCACCTCCCAGAAGATCTGTTATCAGTGCTGACTTTGTGATGCCCTCAAATGCCTGAGGCTTTTGAGGCACAAGTGTCAGGTTTTGGTGGCAGAAAGGCTGAGTCTCTAAACAAGGCTCTCTGAAGCCTCCTGGCACATTAAATCTGTTTATTTGCCACGTGGTCCTGGAAAACCTTGAGGAGCCACTTTATCTCTTCACTCTTCATCCATCATGGGAGAATGAAAATCATTTCCCCTATCATTTGTCTGGCTCATATCTTTATAGGAATTGCCATATCTACATCCAGCATGGTGGGTCCTTGTCCTTGGGTCCATCTTTCAGAGATTTGTCACAGCAGCAGTGGCCAGGGATTTGTAACAGGAATAGAAGTGGTGCAAAATATCTCCAAACTCTCTGTATTAACGCAGGCAAACCCCCAGATCCCTCTGCAACGTTTTCCCCCTCCTCACCTTGGCACTGGGGGTGCATCCAAGGCCGTTTGCTGTCTCTGTGCGTGGATTAATCGCTGCATGAGGGAAGCCGGGACCTGGAATTTCCCCGCTCCATCCTTGGGGCTGAGCTGTGCATCCCCTGCCGTGCACTGGGGTTGGCCAGCCTGCGAGGGAACCCTCAGTTCCTTACAGCCTGTAACTTGCTGTCTCATCCTCACCAGGATGAGAGGAAAAGGCCTCAAGTTGTGCCAGGAGAGGTCTGGATCAGATATTAGGAAAAATTTCTCCATGGAAAGGGCTGTCAAGCACTGGAGCAGGCTGCCCAGGGCGGTGCTGGAGTCACCAGCCCTGGAAGGGTTCCAAAAACGTGTGGATGTGGCGCTTGAGGATGGGGTTTAGTGACCATGGTGGTGGCTTGATGATGTTAGAGGTCTTTTCCAACCTGCGAGCAGAAGGAGGTTCAGGAAATGGTTCCCTCTGCAAGGCAAAGTGCCAGGTCTGGGAATATTCCTCCCCTTAAATCCCTGTCAGTCAGAAAATCCCAAAGCGCTGAGGACCTTTGTGTGTGCTGGAACAGCCACCAAAACTCGGCCTCCTTCGGGGACAGAGCTCTGGGATTTTGTGGGGTTGGGGGTACAAAACACATTTATTGAGGGTATTTTGTGGGGTCTGGGTCCTTTCCTGCCTCCCCATCCCGCAGCAGGCTCTTTCCCCCGCTCTGCTCTCCAGCCCCAAATCCCACAGCTCCGTTATTCATCGCCACCTCTCAAATCCATCATTAGAGCCATAAATCCTGCTGGCCTTTCCCTTTTGTTTGTTGGCTTCTTTTTGTTGTTGTCTTGGTTTTTAACTCAGAATTGTTTCTTCCTTCCCCCATTCTTTCTGCTTGCCTGGCAGCGGCACTTGGGGTTTCGTGTGGTTATTTTTCTTATATTTATACTCTCCACTGACTTAATTAAGTTCTTGCTCGTTTCTTGGTCTTGCCAAGTTTATTGGCCCCACCAGGGCTTCCCAGTACAAAACCACAGCTGCTGCCAGTCACCCGAGACCACGAAAATGGGCAGAAAAACTTCCTCTGGAAACTCAGCTCGACATTATGGAAGCAAAAGACAGGCAGAAAAAATGATCTTCCCAGCCCTGGTCAGTGTTTTTAGGCTGCTTTCCTAAGAAAATAAGATTTAGGCATTTAGGGGATGTGGGTGGCCATGCAGGAGCTTGGGTTTTTGGCAAACTCTGGTCCAGTTTGACAGATGGGGCTTTGCAGAGGTGCTGAAAATCTGGATTAGAGGGCAGTGCTGCGGGGAGCTCCCGCTGAGAGTTTCAGGGAAAACAGAAAAAAGCCGTCCCACCGCACCACACCCACCCGCGCAGAAACGAGCTCCTGGTGGCTGGAATTCCCTGGTTTTGGGGGGTTGTGGACATGCAGGAAAGCCCCTGGTGTTCATTCTTGCAGAGCCAGAATCCCATTCCCTGCAGCAGCCCTGACCTTGCACCTCAGTCCCTCATTCCTCCTCCCCCTCCCTGCTTGTCTCTCCTCGTTTTTGGGACTTCTCTTGGCAGGCTTTTCAGGGCATGGAGTGGGATTTATCTGGTCACAATCCCAGTATTTAAATCCCCAGATCAGGGCTTTCTCCACAGGTGCAGTGCCTCAATCTGGCTGTGGAAACCCACAGGAGTTTCCCTTTAAAATCAGTTTCCCGCCCTGCTTTTTTACAAGAGGGGTGGGTTCAGACCCCATGAGCCAGCTCTGGCTGGGGCATTCCCATTCCAGAGCCCTTTCTTATCTTTTTGTGCCCTTTTGCTCCTCCCTTCGTGCTTGGGGTGTTTGCTGCTTGCCTTGGAGTGGGATTTATATTCCCAAAATCAGGTGAGATGGGTTTTTCCCTGCCTGCCCCAGAGGGATGATTTTTCTGGGATCCAGGGATGATCCCACTGAGGCTTTGCATCCCAGCATGACGGGCAGGTCACCACCTTCTCTCTCAATTTTCCTGGAAACTCCAGGTCTGGGGGAATGTAATTCTGATTTTATGTACACAAAGCAGTTATTAAAGAAGATAAAAGAGAGATTGTGTTTCAGGCGGCAGGAACTAAAGCCCTCAGCTGCTTTTATCACGTCTCCCCTCCTGTCTCTCTCTCTCTCCCCTGAATTTGCTCTCTCTGGATAGCAGGAACGAGAGGGGAGCTCCATTTAAATGCAGATTTCCAGTGCTGGCCAAGAGCAATAAATAGCCCTCTGCTACCCCGACCAGACAAACATTATCAAGCCTCTTTGTGGAGGAGATTTTATGTTTTCAGATCTTCTTTTCCCCTTGATGAGATGCTCTTTCCTCGCAGAGTAATAGCGTGTTGACGCCTTTTTATTTTATTTTTAAGCAGCACTTCAGAGATTATAATGGAAATACAATCCCACCTGTTTCTCCACTGGAGCTCCACTTGACAGCCCTGTAATGAGGAGCTGTGCAAATTTCCTCTCCTTTACTCTACTGACAGCCTGGAGGGCTGATACCTTATTCAGCAGAGCGGAAAAGCACAAAATAAGGCAATTTTTGGCAACAGTTTTTAATCCCCTGACCCCGCGGCCTCGTGGTTTTGGAGGTGGTTTGGAGTTGACGAGGTGGGGAGCAGGAGGACGGGGAGATGTGGAGCTCTGGGGTGATCCTCAGGAGGACGTGGGTGTTCGAAGAACAAAACGTTTTCCTGGAATGCTTTTGGGTTTCCTGGTTTGGAGAGGAAGAACTGCTCGGCTCCAGGGGCAGGTACGGGATCTTCTGGGTGGCTGAGCTGGGTTGGACTGGGATTACGGCTCTTAATTTGATAAAGGGGGCATGGAGGATCTGAGGACGAGGGAATGGTGTGGGCAGCAGGAGCAGGGAAGTGAGGAGCCACCTGGAATTCTGCGTCCAGTTCTGGGCTCCTCGTGGAGTGAGGGACATGGAGCATGTCCAGGGAAAGGGGCTGGAGCTCCAGGGGCGGCTGAGGGAGCTGGGAAAGGGGCTCAGGCTGGAGAAGAGGAGGCTCAGGGGGGCCCTTGTGGCTCTGCACAAGTCCCTGACAGGAGGGGGCAGCCGGGGGGGNCAGAGATCTTTTCCAGCCTCAGTGATTCTGTGGCTGTGTTTACGGCATAAATCAGAAGAGGCTGTAGGTGTGATCTTAACCTGTCACTCGGGACATTTAGGAAATATTACAGGCACCTTTATGTGTTTTTCACTTGGAGGGACAGCCTATGAACAGTGAAATATCCTGTTTACCAAACCAGTGCTGTGTTAAATGTACTTTTTCAAGAGATGCCTTGAGATGGAAATCGTGTTTCTGAGTGTGACTTTACATTTCAAAGGTATAAAAAGCATCTGAGAAAATGTAAATAAATAAAAAACATGCCGTGAACAGGGAAAGGTCAGCTGCACACAGTTTGTTGTAGGATCCTCCCAGTAGCATCTGTTATTGTTATAAAAATGCGGCTCCATTAGATTTTGGATGAATCACGAGTTAGGGATGATGTTGTGGCTGACTTGCAGTGGGATCAGCCTGGCTGGGGCAGGCGGCGCTCCGGGAGCCGCACGGCCCTGGGGGATGGAGGATGGAGCCTTCCTGCTTCCTCAGCCCTGCTCAGAACCAGCTGAGCGTGGAGAGGGTTGGATTTCAGGGCTGTCTGAGCTGGCTGGGGCACCGAGTGAGATGGTGGCTGTGTCTCACCCAGCTCTGGGAGACTGCTGCCTGCAGCTCGGAGAGCACACGAGTGACAGCCCTGCCTGGCCCCCGGCCACTGCTTTGGCACAGAGAGGCACAGCCGAGCTGTTTGGGGTGAGAAATGAACGTGCTTCCTCCCCATGGAGAAGTTTCTTCAGGGGAAGAGGCAGGAGGGGTTGACATCTGCTGTCACAGCGTGCTGTGCTCGGGGCTGGAAGGGCTGCAGCCCATCCTGTGTGGGACTTGGGGAAGCCACAGGGAGCTCCTTGTGCAGCTCCTGGCTCAGCAGAGAGCACCAGTTCCTCCTTTCCTGGTTCCTGGCTCAGCAGAGAGCACCAATTCCTCCTTTCCTGGTTCCTGGCTCAGCAGAGAGCACCAGTTCCTCCTTTCCTGGTTCCTGGCTCAGCAGAGAGCACCAGTTCCTCCTTTCCTGGTTCCTGGCTCAGCAGAGAGCACCAGTTCCTCCTTTCCTGGTTCCTGGCTCAGCAGAGAGCCCCAATTCCTCCTTTCCTGGTTCCTGGCTCAGCAGAGAGCACCAGTTCCTGCTCCTTGCCCAGCTCCTGAGAGCACCAGTTCCTCCTTGTCCCCCGTCCTGTCTGCCCATCCCCGAGGGCTGGAAAATCCCTGCAGGACAGTCCCTGAAATCTGCTTTTCTCAGGAGGCACCATCCCACCCCCTTGCATTTCTCTGGCTCCCAATTATACCTTCACTTTTTTCTGCTCTTTGCTGTTGAATCATTCACTGTGAGCGTTGCCTTTGAAATCTGTGTCTGAGGGAGATCTGCAGTGGAAGCCACTCGTTGCTTGAACCTTGATTGATTATTCCAGCTCCTCCAAAGGGATAAACTCTCCTGGTTTGGTGCTTCTGGAATGTGGATTTCGTGTTAATCGTAGGGAAATCTGCACATATTGAATCAAAAGCTGATTATTACGACATAAGGGACGTTTTTCTGTCAGGACTGGAACATCCCATGGGAAGAGATGTTCTTCCTGAGAAGAGCTCAGTCCCTGCTGGCTTCCCTCGGCTCTCAGTGCCTGGGAAATCCTGAGCAGCCCTGAGCCAGGCGCTGCAGATCCAGGTGCTGCTGGCTCCCTCTGCAATATTTTTCTCATCATTCATGGAGAAGCAGTCCAGACCAGAGACATTTATCATGATGGAGAAGATAGAAGTGATTTTTGAGGGCAACAAAGTTCAAAGACTTTGCAGTAAGTCTTCAGGATTAAAGACTTACTTGATGCATCTTCCCCTGTTTAATAGACAGGAAGAGATGAAAGGGAATTTCTATAAAGATTTTCGTTCATACTTAATGATGCCACTATTAGATGAGCTCTGGCACGGTGTCCCGAGCCATGAAGCTTTAAAACCAACCTTTTTTAAACATTAAATGACCTTTTTTTCATCCTCCAGCTTTAATAAATAAAGATTAGTTCAGCCTCATTACCTCCCCAGTCCTGGGGCTGGTTTAATATTTAGTTAAAGTAACCAGTCTCCCAAAATGAGCACATTTTGCTGGTTTCCTATCCCAAATCCCACAGGAAGCTCTGCTGGGGTGTGATCCGGGTTCTAGGAATGCTGCTGCCACTTCCAGCCTCGATCCAGGTTCTCCGTCTGAATTCCTTTCTTTTCCAAAACCTGCACTTTCCCCTTCCTCTTGTATTTGCTCCCAAAGCTCAAACCTAATCAGAGCTGAGTAGGGAAAAGAGTTTGCTGTTGCTATTTTGGGTTTGTTTCCTTGTTTCCTTCACCTTTAAGGAAGTTTTCAAGATTCTCAAAAATAAGAATAGACAACCCCATCCTGAACAGAGATAAAAAAAGCTTTGTGCAAACTTTTTTGCCTAGCTGGCTCGAGGGAACTACTCAAAATGCTTTGGTTTTGACTATTTTTCTACTTAAAAATCATTTAACTGTGCATTAGTGAAAGTGGATTTTGTTTGAAAGCTGCCAATTAGGAAAATACTTGAAAACATTCCCTAATTTAGTGATTCTGATCTTTAAATTTTAAGCTTTAAATTAGAAGCTAATGAATGTGAGAATGCTGACATCCGCTCCCCCACCGCTGATCTTTAATTTCGCAGCATCAGCACCTGAGCAGGAGCTGCGTTTGGTGATGTTCCTCAGACTCAGCACTTGGAATTTACCCTTCCCTGGGAGCAGGGCTGGAGGAAAAGTTTTGTCTGCGAGGAAACTTTCTCCTCTGCTTCTCTCCCGGAAAAGTGGAGTTCGTGGCAAATTGTTCTCCCAGCTTTGCTGTAATTAAAAGCAGTCACCAGCCATATGAATATCCTAAAAACCCTGCTCCTGGCCTTGGAGGAAAGCACAACCCGTTTCCTTGCATAATGAGATTAGGATGAACGCAATTTGCCTCCCATAAAACTGGGAAAAGATAGGAAAAGAAGGAATTCTTGAGTGTTCTCAGGATATGCAGTAAATCAGGCTGGTGTGGGGACACAGAGATGCTCTGCAGTTGTGCCAGGAGGGAAAAGATCCCACTGGGGTGAGCAGGGAGAGGCTGGGAAAAGAGCCCTGGGAGGTGGTGGAGGCTGAGAGTGTTGAAATGGGGCTGTGCTTTGAGGTTTTTTGGGTCAAAGCAAGTCTCAGGGGCAGGAAAGCCAAAGGAAAAAGGAGCCTGGGCCCCAGCCAGGTGGGACTGGGCCGGGTTGGAGGCTCCGTGGTGGCAGTGAAGGGTGGCGGGAGCAATGAGGAGCTTCCAGGCACAGCCCAGATCCCTCAGTCCCACCTCCGGCACAACATCCCCGTGCCGCTCTAACCCTGGTCCCAGCCAGCTCTGCCTTCCAAATCTGGGTGTCCTGGGTGTCCTGCCCGGAGGAGTCAGGGTATCCCTGATGGGGTTTATTTCAGTTCTCAGCTCATTTTTGCTTTTCCCTACCAAAAACCCCACTGGGGTGCCAGCTCCCCATGAAATTCTGGCACGAACGCTCCACTCCCGATTCCTTTTTGCCTTCCCTCAGGAAAACAAAAATGATACCCCTCCCCACCTCCCTCTGCCTCACACAGCTCTTGAGTGGGCAGCCCCGGGAGCTGGGTTCAAGAGTCAAGTGCGTTCTGTTTGAAAAATATTTGTCCCTCCCCACCCACGGACGCCCACGGGCTTCCCGAAATATTCCAGCTCTCAGCTCCCTATCCGTGCTTCCACAAAGGAACCATCCGGGCGTTTTGGGGACGCTCTGCCTTCGCTGAGATGCGAGGCAGTGCCTGGATCTGGGTTTTTAGGGTTGGGCAGCTGGATGTGCCCCTCTGGGAGCACCCAGCCCGCGTGGCAGCGGGCGCTGGGAGCCCGGCAGCGTGGGTGGCTGTGCTGTGCCATTCCAGCAGGTAAAACAGAGGCTGCTGCCGAGATTTCACCACCCACCTGTCTGGCAAGACCCGGGGAGTGGGAGAAGCAGCGGGAAAGGCCACGTGTGGGAAGGGGGATGCGCCAGCTCGGGCGGCGACGGGAGCACCAGCGGAGCTCCTGCGGGGATCAGGCAGTGTGGGCACGGGGAGGGGAGTGCAGATCCCAAGCCTAACCCGTGCCAACACCTTCTCCCCCCACAGCTGCCATCCTGGATGACCCTATGGAATGCAGCAGAGGGGAGAGGCTCTCCATCACCCTGGCCAAGAACCGCATCAACCGCGCGCCCGAGCGGGCGGGCAAGGCCAGGGTGGAGGTGGACATCTTCGAGCTGCTGCGGGACAGCGAGTACGAGACGGCAGAGACCAGTGAGTACCACCCCCGAGAGCCCAGCCCTCCTCCCTGCCGGCTCCCAGGAGGTGTCTGGCACACTGAACTCGTGATTTTGTGGCAGCCAAACGGGGACAGAGAGAAAAAACTACCTCTCTGTTGCTTTGCTCCTTGCTGAGAGCAGTTTCCATCCGAGGTGAAATGAAACGTGCTGGTGTGAGCCCAGGCGTGCACTGAGAGGATCCCTGCCCCCAAAGAGCTTTGCCACCACTCAGTGGCTCGGGACAAATAATTTCCTTTAATCTGCCTGTCAATAAGCAGGGGTAATGCTGATCCTTTGTCGAACACTTAATGGTGAGCAAACGAGAGTCTCTCGGGCAAGCTGGGTGCAATTAAGTTGTTTTTAAAACCCTGTGGAATCCTGTGTGTCAGAAAACACGACAGCTCTTCCCAGAGCTTGAGACTGGCAGCGGATTTATTTACACCGAGTGAAGTTTTTCAAGTGATGTTTGAAATCGTGGGGATGAAGAAGAGCTAATTTCGAAAGAGCAGCAGGTTTCCCGTGGCACTTTAAAGTCCCTTAATGAAACTGTTGTTTATGAGGTTGTTCCTCGGGATGCCCAGCGTGCCAGCTCTATGCTGGTGAATAAAAAAGAAATTGATGGTCACTGTCCCACAGTTCAAAAGGAACCCTGAAGGTCTGTGGTAGTGCTTTCCTGTAAGAGGGAAACCCCTTTGGGATAGGAAATCCTCCTTGTAGAATCATTGTTAAGCTGACCTTTAGAGTTCAGGAGAGGGCTGTAATTTTTTATTACCACTTGGCTCAGAAAAGCTGGAGGAATCATTTTAAATAATAGGGATTTTAGACTCGTTTCCCAGAGCTTCTGCTTTCCACGACTGTGTGATTTGCCCCAAAAAGAGCGGCAGAGTGCTGTGGTTTGGGGCTGGCTGGTTTTTCCCAGAGTTTCACTGGGTTTCTGCACAGCCCCGAGCACCCCTGGGCCCAGCAGTGCTCAGGGTTCTCCAGGTGAGCTGGCAGAGCAGGCTCTGTGGGATCAGCACCTCGCTCCTTCATTTCCTGAACGAGCGCTTGCATTATTTATAGAAGTGTGCAGTTAATAAAGCGCTTCTGAGCGAGTCCCTGGGCTCTATTTATAGCTCCTGTCACCCGTGAGCAGCCCAGGTTGAACCCAGCTCAGGGACTCTTCCACCCAGCACCTCTCCACTGCTTTGCATCCCTCACTTTTTCAGTATTTTCCTGCTCTTCCCCATCTCCATCGTGCCCATCCTGTTGTCCCCTCCCTTGGCACAGCGTTAGGGCACGTCCGGTCTCCCTGGCCAGACCTTGCAGAAAGGATGGGAATTGCCTGGATTGCATGGAATCCCAGAATCCCAGACTGGTGTGGGTTGGGAGGGACCTTAAAGCTCATCCAGCTCCACCCCAGCCTGGCCTTGGACACTTCCAGGGATCCAGGGGCAGCCACAGCTGCTCTGGGCCTCCCCACCCTCACAGGGAAGGGTTTTCTCCCAGTATCCCATCTATCCCACCCCTCTGGCAGTCTGAAGCCATTCCCCCTTGTCCTGTCACTCCATCCCTGTAGAAAGTCTGTCCATCCTTCCCGTTCCCTCCCTTCAGCTGGAAGGGACATTTAGATACCCCAAAGCCTTTTCTTTTCCAGGCTGAACAATCCCAGCTCTCCCAGCCTTTCCTCACAGCAGAGCTGCTCCGTCCCTCTGATCACCTTGGTGGCCTCCTCTGCATTCGCTCCAAGCACATTCCCAGTTTGCCCCTTAAAATATCCCAAATCTCCCTGCAAGACTCCTAGAAAATGAGAAAATGCCTCATTTTCCTGAGCCTTCTTCATCTTTGAAGGACCCAGCAGCATTTTTAGCTCCATTTTCGTTCCTTCCTCTTAAATATCCTGCGTGTGGCAGCATTCCTGGCCTTTAACTTTGTTTGGGAAGCAGACTCGATTGCAGTGACCCCCGAGCTGCTGTAAGGATCAAGAGAGGGATTTCTGTCTTATTTCCAGCCCGTCACACTGCTCAGGAATCCTCCTCTTGGAAGGTTTCTCAAGCAGAAGTATATTAATTGGCTGAGAATGAAATATTACGCAAGAAATTGTTGATTGCAGCAAATTGTGTTTGGGGAGAATGTGGAAACAGGCCAAGTGAGAAAGAGGCATCTCCTATTTCCAGTTTTCACCTTGGGGTGATATTCTTTGTTTTCTTCACTTGGATTTGTAGAGCAGAAATTGGAGCAAATGGACTTGATTTTGGTGAATTTTGCAGTGTGTTGCTCGCCTCTTCTTCGGAGGGGAAAAAATGTCGGGAAGCTTTTCTTAGAAAAGGAATAATCTGGATTCTGTATGGCTCCGCTATTAATGTCACTGATGTTACTCTTGATTTATCCTGGTGGCAGAGGAAAATCAGATCCCCTAACTTAAATTTCAAGGCTTTCATGGCTTTCAAATGCTTCAATACGTTGCTGGTATTTGTTATGACACACAATATTAATAAAAACTGTTGGGATGCTTTAACCTGTGACTGCTAAGCTGTTTACAGCTGTTTAATACTGGGCTCGCATTTCACACCCTTTGATTCACTCTTAAATATCACAGCTCCATGCTTAGCTGACAGATCTAGGAATGCTGGGATTACTGCATGTGTTGCATATACAAGAGGAGGGGGAATTTTGGGGAGTTGGGTTTGTTATTTGGGGATTTAGGGGTTGGGGATTTTTTTGTTTCGGTTTTTTATTGTGGGGTTTTTGTTGTTGTTGTTGTTTTTGTGGGGTTTTTTGTATTTGGTGGTTTGTTTGTTTGTTTTTCCTTCCTGCTTTTTGGAAGGTTTTTTTTCTTTTATTTTTTTCTGGAGCTGTTTTTCTCCCGTTTTTCCTTCTGACCGACTCAGGTGTTTTAATGTTAGAGAGCCCCAAAATCTCAATTGCTCCAGCAATAAAACCTGAGTCAGTCCATCCCATTCCTGCCTGGTTTGCTGTCCCAGCTTTAGATAGGAACGAACACAAACTTTGGCTGCTCCTGTGTGATTTTAAGGAGGTTGCAGGGAGAGGTTATGGGCAGAGCCTTTATTTTGCTGTGACAAGGAAAGCCTGTTCCCTCTTTGTGTTTGATGTTCCAGCTCCTTTTGTGCCGCTCCAGGATGCCTGGTTTAATCGTGTCTTGATCTAAACCACCTTGCTCCTTTTGATGCCCGGGCAGGACAGAGCTCCCTGCTTGTCACCCTGTCCCCTACGGCCTCGGGAGCCTTTTAAGCTCCTCTTTGTTGTGACTCCAAACATCCCGGGGCAGCTCAGGAGCGAGAGCCAGGGAGAATTGGAGATTTGGATTTATCCACAGCGGTATTTCCAAGTGCCCTTTCAAAGGGTGTCCTTGTGGTGTTGTTACCTGTCCCAGCCTTTTTATGGGGACTTCATGTTTCAGCCTGCTCCGGTTATCATGGAATCATGGAATCACAGAAGGGCTGGGGTTGGAAGGGACCTTAAGGATCATTTTGTTCCCCCCCCACACCGCCATGGGCAGGGACACCTTCCACTATCCCAGGCTGCTCCAAGCCCTGTCCAACCTGGCCTTGAACACTTCCAGGGCATCCCCAACCTCTCCAGAGGTTGCAGGTTCCTGTCAGGAAGCACAAGGGACGCTTCAGCAGCATCTCTAGAACCCCTCCTGTTTATGCACTCGGTGTTTTCTCTCTGAGAATCCGGTGACCAGTCCCTGTCTCTGGAGATCTCGGCTGTGTTCTGCAGTCAGGGAGCTGCTGAGGTAATTGTACACCTTCCCTGCTCGTTTATTTGGAATTAGAGCCAGGAATCTTCTCTGCATTCTGTTTGGAACCCTTGGCTCAGGCGTCTGTGTGCTGTGTTCTGCCCCTCTCTCTGGAGGGAGCTTTCAGCCCTGCTTTGAACAGGGGAGGATTCATGGAAATGTTTTCCAGGTGCCTGGGATCTCAGGAAGTGAAGGACACTCTCTGCCCATGTCTGAGGGGATGTACATACATTTATCATCAGAGCTACTCATTTGTTGTGCTTTTTCACGTTCAAAAATAACTTTGCGGTTCTGCCTTCCTTTAAAAAAATCTCTTGCTGTGTCCCAAGTGTCCAAACCTGGAAGTAATTCCCAAATATATTCATGGAAATGATTGGACACAGCCCTGCTGTACGAGAGGAGGGTCCCTGTGCCAGGATCCAGGATGGTCGTGGTGCCCACGGTAAAGGGGTTCTCAAAGTGATGCCACTTCATTGTCCAGCATTTCCTGAGACCCCAAGTTCTAAACAACACCAAAACTGGGACAGGAACGCGGAGCTGGTGGAGCCTGCAGCACTCACGAAGTGCCCTGCACAGCCCACAGCTTTTGTGGTGCCCAGGTGCTGGAGTACAAAGGATTGGAGTGGCAGGGGCTCTGTAATTATCCATAGTTATGGTCCTGTCGTTACCATGGATGGATTTGGGATACGGGACCGACATTTCCTCATCCCTGAACGCCCACAGCAGTAGCAAGGTCGAGCCTTTTCTCCCTGTGGAGACCTGACAGCATCAGGTAACGCTCTGAAATAGGAAATGTGCTTGGATTACAAGAGCAGCTTTCCAAATGTGGTCAAAACCTTCGCCTCAGGCACCTCCGCTTTGTTTCCATTCATTTTCCTTCATTTTCGTGGATGTTTCCCCCTGGTAGTGATAAGCCAGGTCTTTTTCTCCCTCCAGTTGTTGCACCTCCGTTGCTATGGCTGCTTAACCCACTTCTCGTTCCTGCTACCAGGCACGAGAAGAAAATCACTCACCAAACTTTCCCCTCAACATTTTCCCCAGGAACTTTGTCCTGGCGAGCTGTGGGTAAGGGAGGGCTTGGAGCAGCTCCCTCCTCCTGGATGCTGAGTGGCAGAGCTGAGAGGGGGGACTGATGAGTGCTGCTGAGACAGCAGGCAAGGCTTTCAAACACCGCTGCTGCTCTTTATTTAAAAGGATCTTCTGGAGAGGTGTAAGTGCCTGTAAATTTTTTAAGCACGGAGGAAAAGCAAGCCCTGGATTTCCTTTGAAGATGCTGCAGAAAAATATCCTTCATTCTGTAGGAGATTGAGTTGTTGGAGGGCGAGGGAGCTCAGAAGGAAGGAAAACCCAAGAGGAGACGTTTGCATTTCATGAGCACTTTCTGGAAGAAATCGGAGCAATCAGTGGGGACTGGGGAGGATAAGGAGTTTTTCCTTCAAAAGAGAAGTAAAACCAATTCCCCAAAGTGACAAACTAAATGAGATTTGGGCCTCATATTCCAGCCGTGAGGCTGTGGAGGCTTCTAGGAACCTAGGGCCAGAGATCACAGAATCCCAGAATGGTTTGTCTTGGCAGGAACCTTAAAGATCATCTTGTTCCACCCCCTGCCATGGGCAGGGACAACTTCCAGAGTGCTCCAAGCCCTGTCCAGCCTGGCCTGGGGCACTTCCAGGGATCCAGGGACAGCCACGGCTTCTCTGGGAAAACTTGAGACTGGAGATGTTCCCTTCCCAAACCCCACGCTTGCTGTTCTAAACCCACCCCAGGCACAGTGTAAGCTTTCATTTCACTTCCAGCCTTGGTTTAAAGACTCGAAGTTGCTAAAAACCCTGCTCTGATCTGTAGCTCGGCAGTTTTGATGATAAATTCACTTTAATACAAAAAAAAAAAAAAACCACGTTCAGATTTGAATTTTTCCTGCTCGGATAACTCTTGATAGCCCTCACAAAAGCTGGTCTGAGGTGCGAGCCAGGGGAGGAGGCAGGTTTGTACTGAAGAGCCCCCATCTTTAAAATCTCAGCTTTGTGATGCAGTGGTTTGGTTTTCACACACAGAAATGTTGTGAGCCAGAACTGAGAAGAGATTTGGTGCCTCTTTTCTCCCTTTGATGCCTCCTTCCTCCCCTTCAGTGTCCAGTTTCTTCAGAAAGGCACCGGCTGAGCGAATGTGGCTTTGTCTGGGGGGAAAGGAGCTGTGTGTGAGGATGCTGAGGCAGCTCTGGCTCTGCAGAAGGAGCCGTGGCCAGCACAGGAGGCTTTTGGAGTTCAGGGATTGAGGATGAGGGGCTCTCACGTTTTGTTCATGAGGTTTTTCCTGCTCAAGCTGCTCTGCAGGAAGGGTTCTGAGCGATGCAGGGGATGGGGATGGCAGCAGGGAGGTGACACCAGCTGGGCTGCTCCTGGGAGTGCAGTTCAGCTGGATTTGTGCTGTGAATTAAAAGGACAAAAAAAGGTTGCAATTTAACCCGGGAGGAGATTTAACTTTTTCAGTTTGCCAGGCGTTTTTTATGGCTCTGCTAGCCTTGGTGGCAGGGAGCCAGAAGATTTAACTCCTGCCACGGAAAAAACAACACAAAACAAATGAAAACCAGCAATGCAATCCTCGTTTTCACACTGAGCTCTGCAGAGGTGAGGGGAGAAATTCCTACAAGTCTGTTTGATGCTTTGAAGCCGGGTCACTGCCGTGTGTAGCATCTTCCGTAACGTTCAGTTCGTGTTTTAACCTGGGGACAGAAAGGGGTGGTACAAGAGAGAGTCAGAGATGAGGATACTGGGGTTTGAGGAGAGTTTAGGTGGGTTTTAAAAGGCTGGGGAAGACAGTGCCACAGGCAGGGTGACAGTGCTTCGGGGGGAATGAGGAGATTTTGGGGATGGAAATGGCAGAGAGGGTGCTGCGTGAAGGAAATGATGCCGTGTCCTTACTGAGGTGCAGCTGGCACTGTAAGCACGACTCTCTGCTGGAAATTGGGATAAATTCTGACGCTCGTTCCCTCTCTCTCTCTGGTGCCCACAGTGTGCCAGATTCTCCCCAAAGGCGTGGTGGGAGTCCTGGGACCTTCCTCCAGCCCAGCCTCCAGCTCGATTATCAGCAACATCTGTGGGGAGAAGGAGGTAAGTGGAGAGGTTCCCTTGTGACGATCAGAGTGGGCAGCGTGGTCTATCACCCCTCCTCCTAATGCACAGACTTTTGAAGTGTCTTCCTTTGCCCTTTCCTCCCTCTTTCTGCCTCCCTTTTCCTCTCTGGGGCCCCTTTTGCTCCACCTCCCCTCACATCCATCATCAACACAGCCACGTCCCCGCTGACTGAGGGGTGCAAACCCCACAGCTTGCCCTGCTGGCTGCAAACCCACAGCCCCTGCTGTGACATGACTCTGTGCACGTGCTTGGGAGCTTCATGTTTGCTGCTGTTCCACCCAATTCAACCCCTTTTTTCATCCGTGTCCAGGCTGTGTGCTGGATTTAATATTTTATAAGCCTTGAACCATCCTACACTGATCTGGCTCTGCACACGGGAGAAGAAATTGAGTTCTCTTCTCATAGTTCATCCCTTCAAAGCCAGATAACATCTCTCAGCCATTTAGTGGCTCTCTCTGGAGCCCAGCCTCCGAGGAGAGGAGGCTGGGACTGAGCACCGTAAATAATTTGCCTTCACAAATGAGTGCCGTTCGTTGTTCCTGGAGTGTTGAGGAGAGGGAAGGGATCTTCCAGCCCTCATGCACGGGGCTGCAGCAGGATGGGTCTCCTGGGGGTGTTTTGTAGTGCTTTCTCCTGCTAAATGTCCTGGACATGTGCTCCATCCCAGGAAAGGCAACTCTGCAACTGTTTTTCCTCTGAAATTCAGGTTCAATCCGAGCCTCTGATCTGAGGCATCTGATTTATTTTTCTCTTCAGAAGGGAGAGGTGAGTGCTGGCGCACTCCGGAGATGTTGGATTCTCTCTCTCATTTGCCCTCCAAGCGATGTAAACCTGCAGCAACTCCCTGGGATTTACATCCCAGCAGCATCAGCTGGTGCCACCGTGTCAGACGTGGCCCAGAGCCACCTGTGCCCACAGCCACCCCTCAGGGAAAGGGAACAGTGTCCCCACGCAACCACCGAGCACCAGGTGGGGGGACCGATGTTCACTGGGGGGATGAACCCGTCCCGTGCTACCCTTGCCGTGCCTTTGGCCCAAAGAATCCCTGCCCTCCTGTCCAGAAAGGGGAGTTGCACTGGGACAGAGCTCTTGGGAAGGAGAGGAGGACGCTGGGGCTGAAGGCAGGGGATGAACAGGGCCATGCACAGCTCTGGGAGCTGATGGTGGTGGATTCCTTCCCCTCTGTCTGCACCTCTCTCTGAGTCCCAGGCTGGGTCTGGATCACTCCCAGGAGTGATCAAGATGCTGCCAGGAGCTGCCCTGTCTGCTCTGCTTAGAGGAATCCACCTTCCCCTCCCTGGGTGAGGGCTGCGGGCTGGAATCAAGGCAGATAGCAGCTTATTACTCCTTAACTTCCCCTTGCTGACCAACAGCTTCTGCTGTCAATAAAGCAGCCATCACAGGCTGCTAACAGGCTTTCCCAGGAGGACAGGGGTGGGAGGCAGGGGCTGATGGCTTCGGAAGGACTAATAATGGAAGGCAAGGGGACCTGACACGCTGCTAACGAAGCCGTGGCAGATGTTTCCCTTTCTCTGACTTCTGTTTCTCCCGAAATAATTCACCCGGCAGAAGGAAAACAAGATTGCCTCTCTTTATCTGGCTGAGCCCTCAGCGTCTGGGCTCGAGCTGTGTGTCTGCCCACCCATTCCATCCACACTGGATGTGCAGCAGAGCTGCCTCGGAGGGAGCCCTGCGGCTTCCCGGCTCCCGAAATTCCCCGTGGAGCAGCATCCCGCTCCGGCTGCTGCTCTGCTGGATCAATGACAGGCCCAGCATTGCCAGCACTGGTGCTTCCAGCCCTGTCTGGCTGCCTGTTGAACAGAAATGCCCAAAGCTTCTGGCTGCTGCAGCTGTTCCTCCCCTGCCCAGCCTCGCCAGCGCGGGGTCATCCTGTTCTTGCCTTCATCTCTCCTAATTAATTACCTGGTGGCACCTCCGTGCAGCAGGCAGGGCTGGGTTTGCAGCACGGGGCCCTGGATGCTCCCCTGTGTCCCTGCCTGCCTGCACAGCATCCTCCCTGCCTGCCAGCCCCAAATGAAGGCTGGGCCCAGCTACAATTAGTGCCCCGGCTAATTAGGTTGAACTCACACGGAAGGTTTCCTGTGCTGTAATCACAGCCCCCGTTGCCTTTCACTGAGTGGCTCAGCAAGACTTTTCCTGATCCACTCCTTCCCGTGGCTTTCTGTTTCTGTGATAATTATTTTCCTCTGCTGCTGCACGAGTCCCACCCTCCCCTCTTGACTCCAGTGATGCTTCTGCAGTTTTATTGGGATATTCCATTTTCTGCCCGCTGTGCGCTTCACACCACAGGCCCTTTATCGCAGATTTACTTGTTTTTATTTCTGCTTCCTCTTTAATTGTATTTTCTTTCCTCCCCACCACGTTCAGGTTCCTCACTTCAAAGTGGCTCCGGAGGAGTTCCTGAAGCTGCAGCTCCAGAGGTTCACCACCCTCAACCTCCACCCCAGCAACACCGACATCAGCGTGGCCGTGGCAGGAATCCTGAATTTCTTTAACTGCACCACTGCCTGCCTCATCTGTGCCAAAGCTGAATGTGAGTCTTTGCCAGGCTGGGTTTGCCTGCCCCTCTGCTTCACCTCCTTCTTGTTTGCTTGTTGGAGAAGGTCCCAGGTCCCCGCTCACGTCTCTGGTCAGAGCAGCCTTTTCCACTCCAGAGCAGTTTCTCCACCCTGGTGCCCCATGGAGGTGTTTTTTAGGGGAGGAAAGGGGATATGGGGCGAGATTCACCTGCCTTCTGTTTGACCATCTGAAGAGCGTTTTGCTTCCACAGATGGGGCTTTGAACAAGGAAAAAATTTTAAAAAAACGCTTAGGAGGATTATTTTTAGGCGAGTAAAGCATTTTGAAATACGTCTTTCCCAAAGCCACATGGAGTTTGTGGCCTAAAAGCAGGATTTGATTAATAGTCAGCACAGTGCACACCCTCCTGGGCTCTGCAGCCATGCATCTGCTGGTGACCGTGCATCTGGACGCTGGAGTTTCCACCTCAGCAGGGCCACGTCCACCCCGGCAGGGCCATCCCCACCTCAGCAGGGCCATCCCCACCTCAGCAGGGCCACCTCCACCTCAGCAGGGCCACCTCCACCCCCGCAGGGCCACCTCC
>VXAZ01010053.1:674048-741989 GCA_013399875.1 Gymnorhina tibicen
CTCGGCAGGGCCACGTCCACCTCAGCAGGGCCACGTCCCCACCTCGGCAGGGCCATGTCCACCTCGGCAGGGCCATGTCCACCTTGGCAGGGCCATCTCCATCTCGGCAGGGCCACGTCCGCCTCGGCAGGGCCATGTCCACCTCAGCAGGGCTGTACCCATCTGAGCAGGGCCATCTCCACCCTGTCAGGGCCACATCCACCTCGGCAGGGCCACGTCCATCCCCGCAGAGCTCCTGGTGCTGCAGGAGCAGGCTCTGCATCCCGGGGCTTGGAGCAAAGCGTGTCCTGTTCGCTCTGAGGTCACTGTGCAGCCAGTGTAGGGCGGCCACACCAATTCGGCTTTTGTTGCCCTGTGCCAGATCCATCAGCTCTGGAGTTTGCCAGACAAACCAGCCTGGAAGAGGGGCTTTGGAAGGGCACGGGGACGCAGGGAGAGCTTTGGGAGTGCTGCTCTCTGGCTGGGCCGGGCGGAGGGAAGGCAGGTCATTCCCACTTAGCCCTGGGCAAACTCCCCAGCAGCGGCTGGGTGAGCAGGGCGGTGCCGTGGGGGATTCCTGCACGGGGACACGAGGAACAGGGGTGTCTTTGCCTTTCCTTTGTGCTGTCTGAGCCCTGAGGACAGCGGGCACTCAGCTGAGGTAAGTCAGTAAATCACCTTCAGCAAGCGTGCCCACATGTACCCCAGGAAAGGCCCTCGCTCAAAATGATGCAATTAAAATCATGCAAATGGTCTCCCACGGTACTCCCAGTGCCAGAATTTTTCATTGTCTAACCTTAACCTTAAGCAAGAAAGGAAGCAAAGATAATTAGGTTTTCTCGGCTCCGTGCAGGAGGCTCAGGGCTCTGCTGCCAGGGGCTGCACCCCTGCCCTGCTCCCCACTCCTGGCCCAAAGCAGGCAGGTGCCTCCCACCGGGATTAACATGATTAATATGATTTTCATTTAGCTGGATCAAACCCTCTTACCCGAAGCAATTCAATTTATTTCACTCTGGTGCTGCTGCATAACTCGATATTTAGGGTGTGCTGAGTCCTCCCCACACCCAGGGAAGCGGTGGGACGGGAGCCTTTCATCCATCCTGCTCTTTGTGCTCAGCAAGGACCTGATCTGAGCCAGGCTTGAAGCCCAGCATGCTTTGACTGTAACACAGCACAGACAAGGCTTAATTGAGCTTCATGTAGGAGCACAAACCCCGATTTTCCCTCAGGACATGCACTGCTCCTAAGCACAGTCCTTAAACAACTAACTGGAGGCATTTCAGGCTTTTGGAAGGTTCCCTTGAGGCAGCTGAGGGGAGCATTCGAGCTGGCTGCTCATCAGTGAGGAAATGCTGCTTTGAGGGATGTTATTATTTAGATCCCAGGAGGGGCAAGTTGGAGCTGCTTTGGTTTAAGTGCAGGGCTGCGTGACGGGACCCCCGGGCCCTACCCTGCCACACTCATCCTGTCACATCCTTCCTCTGGGGACTGGCTGTGATTTCCCCTGGCAGGAGCAGAAAATGACCCTTAAAGCCAAAGAACTTGGGCCAGCCTAAAGGGTAATGCCGTGGGGAATGTAAAATGTAATGCCTGGAATAGAATGGCATCTGTGTGACTCAGTTTGGTGAATAGAATAAGATTCTCTGACTCAGTTTCTTTGTGATGTTCAAGAATTGGCTGGTTTGGGAACTGCTCTGGAAGGTTTTGTGTGATTCCACAGAAACCTTAACCCAAAAAGGCAAGTAGAGGAGTGCACGGATTTCTTAGGAGCTTCTCTGATTGTCAGAGGGGAGGGAATAACACCCAGTGCTTGGGAAGGGAGAGCAGGGCACTGAGGTCCAAGGCCCTGTGCGCATCCTTGATCCTTTTTTAATTTTTTTTTTTTTTAATTCAAACACCCAGGGAGGTGTCTGAAGCCATGATGTTGGGATTAAAAGCGAGGCTGGATGATGGGAATGTTCTCTTCCCAGCCATCCGTGTCAGGGACTGCAGCCATCAGCAGCACTGCAGGTCCTCCCTCAGCAGAGCCTCACGGGCAGGAGCAATGAACAGCGATGTGGCACTCCAGGAGAGCTCCAGCTCCTGCCTTTGCTGCTTCCCAGGAAGCAGCTCTGGTGCTGAGAGCTCGGGAGTGGGCTGCTCCTGCCAGCTCCGGATGTTTGCATAAGGAAAAAATAAAATAATCAAGGTCAGGACTTGCCACAGTCCAGCCTGAACCTCTCTCAGAGCTCCCCATGGGAGTGTTCAAGCAGCAGGTGCCTGGTGCAGCCTCTGTGTCCTCACTTTAGTACTTCAAAGGTGCCAGGAGGAGTCTGCAAGCCTTTGCTGGTGTTCACATCCCTCTGAAGTGCCAGTCTGGCAGCAGAGTCTCACATCCTCTCAGCATCAAACAAAGGGGAATCTCCGCACACAATAGAGACTTCCCTGCACACAGCAAGAGCGGCTGCAAGCAGGAGGCTTGATGAGGCTACAGGTAGGATCTAACGTGCTGGAAATGATAATTTCCTCAAGCTGGAGGAGGAGATCAAATGATTCCATTTTTTTTTTCTCCTGGTTCCACTTCTTCCCCTCTGTGCCTGATGAGCTTTAGAAAAATTTTCACAGCAGCAGAGTTCGCTGGGATGAGCTGCAAGTAAACTTGGTAGTGTCAGGGCGGGAACTTGCCGTGACCTGTCTGGTCCCCTGCAGATGTGGAATGAGGTGAAAATAAACCTTTCCACATCCTCAAGGGTCAAATGGAGGGCTTAGGTAAAATTTGCTGTTCATTTGGGCTAGAAGACAAAAGGAGTATTCAGGTGAGGTCCCTGTGTGCTGTAAGCAGAGTGAATTCTCTGGCAGGTGAGGAAGAAAAGCTGGTGTGACCCAGAAAAGTCCTGGCACAGCTGTTTTTGTAACCCCTTGCTGTGCTCCTACTTGTACCCAGAGAAAAGGTGAGAGGCAAGAGCATTGTCAGGAGCTCGGAGCAAACTCAGAGTGCTTTAAACCTCTCCCTGTGAACGAGAGGCTCCTCGTCTTGGATGTGTCCCCTTTCCTGCACTGCTTTGTTACCTTGTGAAGTGCTGGGAGTCCTTGAGAGAAGAGCTCCAGCACTGATCCCATCCCGCTCTGTCCCTTCCCTGCCTCCTGACCTGCTGGGGAATGAGTGGATTCGTGCAGTCAAAAATAAGTCAGGTTAAGAGTAAAACTGTGACTTGAGGGTTAATTTGCCTCTCTACCAGCTGGGATGTGATGCTGCTGGTAGTTCTGTTTTTCCAGCTCAGCTTTCCCCCCTCTTTTGGGGTTGTCTCCCTGTGGGGCTGGGATGTGTGGCCGTGCTGGCTGTGTGTGTCTTGCTGATGATTACATCTGCTCGTCCCTCTGGTCAATCAAACTTGACAGGAGCTTATTTCTTGATGAAACTCAGCAGCTGGAGAGAAGAGAGGCTCTATCAAAGCTGCTTTCTTGACTAACAAAATCTGCAGCAGGAGTTTTGACATCTTATTAGGCTTCCAGGCAGCTGTGTTGGAAGGAGCCCTTGACATGCCCGTACTTATTTTTGTCACGATTTTTTAATGTTGTATTTTTGCAGTGACCTCTGACTCTCAGCAGAGTTTCCCATCTCCTTGGAAGAGAGAGCAGCTTCCCATCAGAGTGCTCCAAGATCTCCAAAACAGCTGCGCCTTCCTGGGCACTTAATTTGGGAGCTGGAAGTGCAAAGGCTGAGGGGGAGGAATAATCCTCCAACAGCCAGAGCAATCCCACGTGCACGGAGATAATGGAGACCTTGCCTGGACCTTGTACCGATGGTCTTATCTCTTCCCAGGGGGAGTTTGGGGCCACTTTCTTTTCCTGGAGAGGAACTGGAGCAGCTCCATCATTTCTCATTCCCTGCTGGACCCAGAATTGAGCCCCAAATCCTTTCCTTTCCACTCTCTTTTTCTGGGGAACAGCTGGAGCAGTTCCATCATTTCTCATTCCCTGCTGGGCCAAGCACTGAGCCCCAAATCCTCTCCTTTGCAGTGCACAGACCCAGAACTTCAGGAATGCCTCCTGCCATGGATCACTGTGACCCAGGGGAGAACAAAGCCTCAAATTTAAAGGGGTCTGTGTTTTTTTCTCTCTTTTCTTTGAAGGCCTTTTGAACCTGGAGAAGCTGCTGCGGCAGTTCCTCATCTCCAAGGACACGCTGTCGGTGCGGATGCTGGATGACAGCCGGGATCCCACCCCTCTCCTGAAGGAGATCCGAGACGACAAGACAGCCACCATCATCGTGCACGCCAACGCCTCCATGTCCCACACCATCCTGCAGAAGGTGAGTGCCCATCCCCGCCCCTCGGGATGCTGCTGCTCCCCCAGCCAGGCCCTGTGTGATGACGGAGCGCGAAAATTCCTGCAGCAGCGCTGGAAATGGGCTCTGCCCACAGGGGAATTGCCACTGATGGGGTTTCCAGGGCTGGATGTGTGGGAGTGATGGTTTAATTGCTCTGAGTGGATGTGTTGGCTCTCCACAAGTGGTGTGTGCTGGTGTTGCCATCAAAGAGCCGTGAAGGGCTGCTCAGCTCTCTGAAATGACTCCATCACTGCTCTTGAGCCTCCTTTTATCCCCTCCCATTAGATCTCCAACTTCTACCTTCCTTTCTTTTTTTTTCAGTTCTAATTGTCTTATTAACCGAGATTTTATTTTAATCCTGTTTATTTTTAAACGGTCTCTGGCTGCAGTTTTGAGCACTTGTTTTGATAGCCTTGCTTCAAAACGGAGCAGTGGCTCCAGATGGAGTAGAGTTTCCCACATCCTGCAGGGAACAAGAAGCACACTCCTGAAGGGAGGCAGGATCCAAGCACTGGGATCCCCCTGGCTGGTGCATTCCACCCTGTCCTGGCTGTTTTATCGCAGAATGTGTCATCCAAAGGCCTTGCCTGTGTCAGGTTTATCCCTGATGGCAGCCAGCAGAGATGTTTTTATCATTCCTCACTCCCCTCCAAAGATTTTTATTCCCCTACATGCAATTTTCATTCCTAAACAGAGAGTTTGGGGGATTTTTTGGGGTTGTCTACTCAGGAGGGGGGGTTTGTGTGGGTTTTTTTCCCCTCTTTCCCCTGTTGCTGCCTGGCTGCTGAGGGCTGTGCCCCTCCTCTGTTGCTATAGTGACTTCCCACAGGCTCACAGCAGCTCTCTCCAGGCTCCCACATCTCCCTGCCCAGCTCCAGCCTCCTCCTGCCACCACTGAGAAACGTCAGAGATTGCCAGGATTTCCCAGTTAAACCCAATTCTTCCAGCTAGAGGACCGTAGGAATGGAAGGCAATAAATAAAGAGCTCCTGATCTGGCACCTCCTTGCGCCTTGGAAGGCTGGAAAGTGTTTTATTTATGGAGCTGGAGCCAGGGATGGTGGTGGTGAGCACCAGGTGCATCCTCGTCCCACCCCACGGGGCACCGGCGGCAGGAAACACGCGCTGTGGCTTTGCTGGGTCTGTCCCAGGACGCCAGCCCTGCACAGGGAGAGGAATGAACAGTTTCTCATCCCTCACCCTCCACATATGGGCTGGAGACACATGGCTGCTTCCCCGATTCCCAGCCCGTCCCGCTCCCAGCTGCCGGGCACAGGTGAATGGATGGGAGAGGCGCTCGCAGGCGCCGCTTTGCTGCTCGCCTTGATTTGCTGCCCTTGAAACCAAGCACTGACCTCAGAGTGGGTCACGGGGAGAGCTGGCGTTGGCACTGCCCCCAGCAAGGGGCGGGCAGGGGGAACTGGTGCCAAGTTTTGCAGGGTAGGGGGTGAAAAATGAGGCGGCCTCCTCTGGAGTTGGGGGCTCTTGGAGCAAACGGCTTTGCTGTGTCTGTTTGGCCGCCTGGGCAAGGGACAGGGTGACAGTGGGCAGCCAGAGGGCTGGGCACAGCCGGGCCTGAGCCACCAGCAGTGCTGCTGGCCTCAGGTTTGCACAGGAGCAGCTAAAGAACAGGCAGGAAAAGGGAGAGGTGAACTCCAAGCTGCCTCTTTCTATCCTTCCTTCCCTCACTTTCTGTTGTCACAGCGTCCGGGAGGGATGAAAAGGGACTCACACCAGGAGGTGCTGCCTTTGGTCCTTCGCTCCTCGCCTCCCGTTCCTCTGTGTGGTCTGGGCTGCTGGGAACACCTCTTTGCCAGGGTCTGGGAGCTTGATTTGAGACCAGCTGTGCTTGGCAGTGGAACAGAGGCTTCCAGGAGCATCTGCAGATTAATGCCCCACTTTCCTGAGCATCTGTTCCCACAACCAACTCCTTGTGTAGTGAGGATTTTGGGAAAGGGCTTCAGTTATCTGCTCTGTGATCTCTAGAACAGATCATCCCCATGGAATATTCTGTGTCCTTCTCTCTGTATCCCTGGACACTTTTGCCGCCTTTTCTTCTATTTCTGTGGCCAGCACAGCCCTGTCTCAGTTCTGAGAACAGGCTGAGTTACTGGGTCTCATCCATGCTCATTAATTTGTGGGACTGGAGCCCAAATCTGACTGATAAAACTGGAAAACCACCAGTGGCTTGACTGTCCTTTTTTCTGTAACTCCCAAGAGCTTCTCCTGCCTTGCTCTCTCCATCATGGTGTTTGTGGTGGAAGGGACAAGCCTGGAGCTCTCAGCTGCTCTTTTCCCTCATTATGTCCCAAAACAGGAGCAAAACAGCATCCATACACAAAGTAGGAAACCTCATTTTTCCTCCAGAAACATCATGGAATTTCTCATCCCAACACCCCAGCACCCACCTCACCTTTCCGATGTCTCTATGGACCACTGGGGTCCGCCCGGGGTTCAAAAGCTGTTCTGTTGGGAGTTCAAAAGCTTCTGCTTTCCACAGGCATCTTCCCTAGAGTTTGTCCTTGGATGGACACACCTGCAGGACGCAGAAATCCCTGAATTCCGTCTCGGAATGCCGTGGAGGGAGCGGGGATGCTCCCAGGGGTCTGGAGCTGCGGCTCAGGCAGTGCTGGCTCGTTTCTCCCTGCGCAGGTGCTTTGTCAGGGCTGCTGCGGGCAGGAGAGCTCAGGTAGGCTCAGTCCTGCTGAAAAATTGCTTCCCCAGACTTTAATTTCCCAGGTCAAACCGTGCTGCTGTGTCCCACCCTCCCCTCCTGCAGGGAGATAGCGGCGCTCACAGGGAGAGATAAGCCCGAAAAAGCAAAATGTGGCCCTGGCTCTGCCTTGCTGGAGTGGAGATTGGAGCTTGTCAGGCTCTGGTTTAATCTCTTTTTTCCTCTCCTTCACAGGCAGCTGAACTGGGGATGGCGTCTGCCTATTACACCTATATCTTCACTAATCTGGTAAGGAGTTTTTCCCAGCTTTTCCTGCCCGAGTGTGGAGTCATTTTAATGGGAGCTGATCCCCCTGACCCGTGGGATCCTTGGGAAGAGCCACGTGCCTGCAGTGGGGCGGGAGGGAGGGAGGGAGGGAGAGAGGCAGGGGTGTCACCTGCTGCCTAGAATCCAAAGGCAAAACCTTCCTGAACAATACCAAGAATAGTAATTCCAAAAGCAGGGTTTTTTTTTTAATGAAAGCTTTCTGTGCACGCGTAGTATTGGATTTCTACACTTTTTATCAGGTTAATTAATTAGCACATCTAGCAGGTACAACCAATAAGAGACCAGTTGCCCCAGCAACCCACCCTTGGGTCTGCCCCTCGGAGTTGTTCTGTGTCTTGTTATGTCTCTTAAATTCCTGTGCAAAACAAGATGTCCTCGTTAGGAATTCCTGTCGTGAAAATCAGACTAACCAGAACGTCAAGAATGTGTTAGGAAGGGTTGGCTTATTGTTCTGAAATGTGAGGAAGGGCAGGAACAGTGCTAGAAACTATACAACTACATATTAAAAAGCTACAAGGCTACAAATATATGACAAACACATGAAAAGCTAAAAAATCTTCAGGCATCGTTCCTGCAAAGCTTTGCCTGGTCTTTGGGAGGCGGAAAATGATTGGTGCAGCATCCGAAGGCAGGAATTGTGGACAGTGTGACAGGAGCAATGAGACGTGCAGGTCTTTCGGAAGCTCCAGCAGATGGGTGGCTTCTGATTTTCCTGATTTTCCTGATTTGTGGGGGTTATGCTGTAGTTGCCACGCCCCGAGCCCATTCCCTGTGCTGGGAAAAGCCCAGGCTGCCCTGGGATGAGCATCTGGAAGGCGTCACAGCCCTGTGCTCTCCTGCTGCGCTGCTCCCTGGGACAAAGGAGGGATGATCCCATAAATGTGGAGAGCGGGGTGTATCTCCAGCACGGTGGTTGGGCTTTATGACCACTAATAACATTCGTGGGGGCATCGTGGGGTTAAACCCCACAGTGCTGTGCTAACAAGGAGTGATGGGCTGAGGCAGCAGCAGGGGAAACCCAAAATAAACATCAGAGGAACTTCTCCCGCTGCAGCAGCTCCAGGGCTGCCACGGGGCGTGAGGGAAGTGCCACCAGGAGAGCAGGAACCCGGCTCTTCGTGCTGGTGTGGGGCTGATGGAAGCCTGGGGGATTCAGCAGAGGTGCCTCCCGGCCCAAATTGCTCTCCTATTCTCTAATTTCCATTAATATTTCTGGCAGGGAAGCCGGGAGCTGAGTCACGCTTTGTGTTTGGGTGGGAGACAGACGGGAAGGGCTGGAGCCAAACGTGTGGGCAGGGGAGCTGGAGTGGAGAGGAGCAGGGGAAGGAGGGAGATGGAGGGGCTGGGAGCCGAGGGAGCGACTGGGGCGCAGAATGGAGAAGGGGGAAGGGGAAGGAGGCGTCAGAGAGAGAGAAATGCAAGAAATGAAAGAGGCCGCGAGGCTCCCGCCTGGACCGACAGCGCTTGGGCTCCTGTCAGTGTTCAATCCGCAGGTCAGTCCAGCAGGAGCTTCACTGCTCCTGCTCATCCCCACGGAACGGGCAGGGCGGGCAGAGGCAGGGATGCTCCTGAGGGCATCGGGCAGGGATGGAGCCTGGGCGCTGTGGTTTGCGCCCCAGGGCACGGGGTCGCTGTGCCCGCAGAGCTGCTGAGGGACGGGGCCATCCCCACCAGCTCTGCCACCGTGCCAAACCCAGCCATTCCCGCTCCCAGGAAGCATTTCCACTGCTCCCAACAGCTCTTCCTCTTCCTCTTGCCCTCCCCAGCCCTGGTCACAGTCCCGCGGAGCAGGGCTGTGCACTCAGTGAGGGATTTGCATTGGCGCATCCCCAGCACAGCCGAGGCTGCTCGGGGATGCTGCTCAGACAACAGAAACAACTCTAAAAATGAAGCTCCCACTTCCACCCCCACACCAGCCCCGAGCACGGGTGTGATTAAGCATTTGCTGGAGGTGAAATTTGCCTTTCGAACCCATTCATCTCATAGAATGCAGCTATGGCAGGTGAGAAAGAAATGAGTTTTGTTGCCATTCACGCTCTCGGGGTATTAATCTGTTTACCCAGCTTGTTTTAACCACTTTGTCCAAAAGCCCAGCCCGTAGCAGAACTAACTGGATTTTTGGCAGGGATCATTATGGAAAGGTGACATCAGACAAAACCTGGGCAGATGGAAGAGTTGTTTAAGGAAATTAGTAATATTTAAATGGGGATTGGAGATGGGAGTGAGCAATTTAGGCTCATAAATCTGGAGGGATTATCAAGCTCCTAATGAACCCTCTGAGGTTCTGCAATCACTGCCTAATAGAAAAGATAAAATCATAGTGAGCTACTGTCAAGGGGAGCAAGCAAAAAGATGGCTTAAATGGAGAGACAGCCCATCAGGAAAGGGAATAGAGAGTCTGTGGAGCACTGAGCTGCTTGGAGATGGAAAAATATTTCAGGCAAAAAAGAAAAAAAAAGAGGAGAAAATAGGATAAAATGCTGAATTAAACACCTGCCCTGCAGCTCTAGAGGGGAATTCTGTTTCTGTCTTTTAGCATTAATTTTATTTAATAAGCACATGCCAGCCGACAGCTCGTGGTGTGGTGCAGCTCTGCTCTCTGTGAGGGTTAGAGGAGGGAATTCTCTGCGTGCTGGGGCACAGGAGGGGGATTTTTGGGGGTGATGGCCCCTCTGTCCCAGCCTGGTGGCTGCAGGGAGTGGCACCAGCGCTCTCCCAGCTCTTAGGAGATCACTGGAGCAGATGAGGAGGAACCCAGTCCTCAGCCCCCAATCCGTGGAAATGCATGGCAGCCCGATGGGAAAACATCCAGGGGCTCCTTTCCTGCGTGCAAATTCATTATCAGCCTCCTCCAGGCAGCTCCAGGGACCCTTTGTGCTGGCGGCAGCAGCAGCCTGGAAAATTTTCCAGGAGTCCTAAAGGAACTCTCAGGTCTGGTGCTCTTGTCCTCCCCACATCCATCACCCGCGTTTGGGGCGGCCCTCCTGTCCTCCAGCCCCTGGCAAAAAGTCTCCATCCAACCCAAATTTCTCCCTGGCATCTCCACATGGTGATGATTCCCTCGCTGTGGGAGTTTTGGGGAGGGATGAAATTCCCTGCAGAGGTGCTGGGATGAGCTCAGAGCTGCTCATCATCCCTTCCTCTCTCCCTGGCAGGCACAGACCATGTGAGGGGGCAATGATGTGCATAGTAATAATAATAATAATAATAATAATAGTGCATAAATAGACCGTTGCAAGCAGACTGCTTTGCATTGAAGAAAACGTTCCTTGCAGCACTGGAAATCCCTGAATCCAGCAGCACAGAGTAGGAGGGTTGTTGGATGCCTCCAAAACCCCGTGCTACAATTAATTCTTTTAGCTTGTTAATTCTGTGTAACTTGCTGGGTTTGTCTTTTTTTTCCCCCTCTCTGTTTTGTTTTTGTTTGTTTGTTTGTTTTTCTTTTAACAACGTGCGGACCTCAGGCCGGGTTTAAATTTCAAAATATTTGTCAAGGCGATTAGATGGGAATAATTGAAACACTTAAAATTATTACTGTAAGGGGGAAGGTGTAGAGGAGGTTTCCCAGTGCCTTAAGTCACTAAGGCAGGGCTATTCACAGGGTGCAGTTTTGTTCCCTGACAAAAACGCTGTTGCTGATAAAACAGCTGCCGTGTTCAGTTCCCACAGACCAGATAAATCGGTTTGGGTTTGGTTATTTTTTTCCTCGTTTCCCGCTTTCTCTTCTTTGTTAGGTGATTTATAAAGAGGTCTTCATACAGGACGGGGCTTTCAAAGCTGAATTGTCAGCCTGGAACTGGAACTGGAGGGGAAATTGGTGTCCAAATCCCCCAGACGCTGTCACGCGTTTCTGCTGCAGCTTGTCAGCAGGGTGACATCCCTTGGAAGGAGGGAATGATGGCAGATCAAGCAGAGGGACAGGCAGCTACAGATTAGGCTTTGACCAGGGCTTAGGTTTTCAGTCCTGCTCTGTGAAATTACCTTTTCTTGGGGAAATAATCTTCTTTTTGGCCGTGAGCTCCAGCACAGGCCGTGGTGTTTGGCCTTTCTGCTGCCAGGGGCACCTCCCTGTCCGTGCCCAGGTGAGGAAGGCAGAGTCTCTCGTTCCCCTGTGACAAATCTCCCCTCTGAGCCCAGCCAGCCTCGCTGACTCCCAGCAGCCGATGCGAGGTGTTCTGGAGAGCCCCGATCATTGCCGGGATTTATGGATCATATTTGCAGTGGCATGTGGTAGCAGGGCAGACAAATCAGGTTTTTGCAAGGCTGCCAAAGCAATTTCTCCTCATTCTGGTTAGCATGAGGGAAGGAGGATTTAGACAAAGCAGGAACTGGGCCTCGCTGCCTTTTGCTGCCTGCCTGAGTCTTCTTTGCTTTCTGACCAGATCACTGTGCTGGATTCCCGGTTTTTGGGTAAATCATTCTCTCAGGCACACCCCAGCCCCTCTGAGGTGAGGGCAAACCTCTCTCTTTCCCTCTGCCCTGCTTCCCACCCCTTTTTTTCCAAGAACTGGGTTTTTTCAGGTCCCAACATTTAGCACTTGACCTCTTTGTTCTTTGTGGATGTTTCTCTCTCCCAGTCTCAGGCTCCCTGCAGAGAAGGAGTTTTGGGCAGCGTATTTTCCTAAAAGTGCTCTTGTTTGAAGAACAGCCTCCAAAATTTAACAGCTGGCCTTGCATGAGGAGGTTCAAGACCTATATGGCACATTGCTGCTTTTTTTGGAGGAGAAATCCAATTATGTATTATAAATATGGTTCCCCTAAGTCCTCCCTGAGCTCCCTGAGGTCACAGCTTCTCTTTCCCTACCTGAATGGCCAACTAGCATTGCCTTGAGTGGATCTACCCCATCCTCTTACCTCCTCAGATTGTTGCTGTGATGACTTTTTTCCCTCCTAGAGCCATTGATTTTTACACGTGGCCCATTAGGAACTTATTGACTCCGTCGATAGTTTATAAATAAATGGAGCCTTTCAGGAAAACCATAGAAAGCACTTAACGTAATATTGTCCACTTGAGTAAACAAACAAATGTGTTCTGAGGGGAGCTTGGGAATGATCAGCAGACTTGGCTGCTCGGCTGTGAGGGGCAACAGGATCCAGAGAGGGAAAGGCAGAGTTTTCTCCACCTCTAACTGAGGAGGCTTGGTGATATTTGGGGGAAAAATTGGTGACTTTGGGCCGGGGGGTGAGGAAGTGACCATTGCAAGCTCCTTTTGGGTTAAATGTGGTAGTTCTGCCTTCCATGACCTGGGGAGAGGCTCCCTGGAGTTCAGTTTGCCCAAAAACCTGCTCTGGGATACTTTATTAACCCTCAAATGGTGAATAATGACACATGTTGGTGACGTCAGCAGTGAAGTCACCAGAGCTGTGCTGAGTTGGCTCTGCAGGTCTGGCTCTTGCACAAAAGCTGCCGAGAAACCTCAGCGTGGACACTGCAGTCTGGGCCTGGAGAGCTTTTCGAAGCACCAAACGCTCTGGAAACACAAGGAAGTTTTGCCAGAGCGAGGGTTTAATAGAGAAATGGAAGCCTTGGCCCAGTGTTCTCCTTTCCCATCCCACATAAAAAAAAGGAGAAGGAACAGCACAGAGTGTCCTGGGCCTGGTGTAAATCAGCTTTCGGTGCTGCCAGAGGGGCTGGAGGGGAGCGAGGTCGGTGCAGCCTCTGCTGAGTTCACAGCAGCGAGTTTCTCCTGCTGAGCAGAGTGTTGGAGGGTGTTCTGGAGGCTGTTAATCAGCAGATCCAAAAATCCAATAAAGTCCTTGCAGTGATTAGGAGAGGAGGATAAAGCTGTGTGTGTGCAAGAGAGAGAGAGAAGGGAGGGAGGCATCTCGCTGTGGGTGCAGCCTGAAGCGAGCAGATGCTGTTCCTTGCAGAGGTTTGGGATGGGCTGAGGTCAAGCAGGGGGTGGGAAGGTCTGGGTGTCCCTGGCAGTGACAGGAGCCCCTTTTTGGGCTCGTCCCCGGCCCGCAGGCACTGCTCACTGCTTCCCACTGCCCGGGTTATTAAAAACGAGATAAGGATCGAGGTCCTGCAGGCACACGCGGGCTGCAGAACGGGATCACCGGCAAAATCGATGCTGCTGGAAGGAGCTCGGGAGCTGCTGCAGCGCTGAGCTGAGCAGCACCGTGGCCGCTGCAGGGGCAGCAGTTAGCAGGAGCCACTCTCCGGAGGGACAGCCCTGCGTGGCGGGGCAGGGCGGGCAGCTCCACGCTTTGAAATGCGTCGTTCTGCCAGGCAGGCTGCTGTGACACGGATAATTCCTGCTGGGCCAGCCCTTGCCGTGCTCCAGCCTCTTCTTCCCAGGCTTGGGAAGCAGTAGGATGAGTGGTGAGGGAAGAACTGGCCACAGTTTCTGGAGGTGATTGCTTAGCTGCAGCTTTGGGATGATGCCTCGTTAGTGAGATGTGATAGATGAATGCTGGCTTCGATGTTTTGGGGTGCAAGGCAGGTTTTTTAACTCGCATCTCTTCTGGGCTGCTCAGCCGGGACAAGAGAGTCTTTAGGGAGACCTCACAGCACCTTCAGTGCCTAAACATGACCTGCAAGAGGGCTGGAGAGGAATTTCACAAGGCCATGGAGTGATAGGACAAGGGGAAATGGTTTTAAGGTGAAGGAGGGTAGATTTAGATGGGATATTGGGAAGAAATCCTTCCCTGTGAGGGTGGGGAGGCCCTGGCACAGGGTGCCCAGAGAAGCTGTGGCTGCCCCTGGATCCCTGGCAGTGCCCAAGGCCAGGTTGGATGGGGCTTGGAGCAGCCTGGGATGGTGGAAGGTGTCAGGGTAGAATGAGCTGCTCCTTAATGTCCCTCCCAACCCAGAGCATTCCATGGTCCTGTGTGTCTAAGAGCCATGCTGCCAGGTACTAAATCTCTTGGTTTTTACCATGCACCTCAGTTTCCTCCTCTGTGTCCCAGGTATAACAGCTCCAAGGCAGGACTGCCCCCGGGGCGAGGCAGCTGTGACCGTGCACACCGACCCAGGGCCAGTGTGAGGGGCAGGGTGTCACTGCTGGGGTGTCACACAGTGACACGGGCAGGGCAGGAGGGACAATTCCCTCCCAAACTCACGGGCCCTGCTGAGGTGGGAGAGGGCTTGTGGGTGCCGAATCCTGGTCGGGATCAGCTGATCCTCCATCCAAACCCACAAAGCGCTGAGCAACACGCTTGTTCCTGATGGCTTTGTGTCCCTAATGGAACGGGGAGTGTTTCCCGCAGATCTGATCATAACTCACGCCCAGCCACGCCGGAAAATCCGATCTCACGGCTTTGGGATGGCAGAGCTCGGCTCTGTGGCTTTTATCAGCCAGGTCCTCCCAGTGACCCCAATGCTGGGGTCATTCCGTGGGGTTTGTGTGCTGCTGGAAAGTGAGAGTGCAGGTCGAGTGGTGCAGGAACCCGGGGAGTGACTTCATCCTCTAATAACTCCTCCAGCGCCGTCTCCCAGGGAACCCCGTGGAATTCAATTAGCTAATGTGTGCCTAGCACTCGGAAAATATAGAGTGCCACGGAATTGCTAAGTGTTGTTATTTAACAGCACACATTCGGTGGTTGCAGCCCTGTAGTAGCAGTCAGAAAATCTACACCGTAATTGCCTGCTGGTGCTGCTGCCAAATTCGCTGCGATTGGAGCACGGCCTGGGGATTTTTCTTCTGTAAAAAAAGTTCATTAATTTTGGCTGCAGATCCTCCGGGCCTAATTTTTTTACCGAGGTCTCCTGAAAACAGAATATTGACACGTGGTGGGTGTTTTAAAAAAACAGAGTGGAAAGAGGGGGAGGAATTCAGGCAGGCGGGATTTGTGTCCCTGAGATTCACCTTGGTGCGATTGCTGGTGGTCTTCTCTGTGCCTCGGGTTGGACTGAGATTGAGGGCCAAGTTTTGGGCAGTTATTGCCATTCCTCTGATGTAGGGAGAGGGATAAAAACCCCAGTGGAATAGGAGGAAATGAGGGAGCTGCTGCGTGCACCCATCTTTTTGATGGCATTTTCTGAAAGCCTGTGGTTACAAAGCTGTGTTTGCACAGGTGGAGGAGGCTTGGAGTCTCCTTTTAAGTGGAAAGTGAGAGTTATTTTCCTAATGGCTCTTTGCTGTTATTGCATTGGGAATCTTCTATCCTGCAAAAGCACCATCCAGCACTGGGGATGAAGGAGAATAACTCCAGGAGGAGAAAAAGGCAGCTGGGAAACTGTTTTGTGTAGGAATCAACTTCAGTACTCCTCAAAGAGAAATCCTTGTCTCTGCACCTGAAAACACGCCTGAGATCAGGGGTTTTCCACCCCTTGTCCTGCCTGTGTTTGCCTCTTGCAGCGTGGGAGGAGGGCAGGACGGGTGGGAAATCAGCTGAGAGGCGCAGGTCTGGAACAGCAAATGAGGTTTTGTTTGCAAAACGTGGGTTTGGAAATGTCAAGCGTGGTGAATGAGCGTGTAAAAAGGCAAAAAACCCAACAAACAGGGACAGGAGCCGAGCCGGCAGCTCCGGGAGTATCGGGATGCTCTCACCCCTTTGCCCTCTGCAGCAAAGCCTGACCTTACCAAATCTCTCTTATCCCACCGCAAATGGAGCGTGTCCCCCTCGGGTGGTTTATCTCCATCTCATTGCATAGGCAGCTCACGGCTCATCACCTCCCGACCCCGCTCTGCCGGCTGCTCTCGTGCTCATCCGATGGAAAGACAAATTTAATGGCCAAAGATTGGAGCTGGAGCAGAGGGAAGGGACGGGGAGCGGCGGGTGGAAGGGGTCGGGTACGGGCCGTGCCACCCCTGCGTGTCACGGAGGTGCTGCTTTATGGACGTGACAGCCGCAGAAAAATGGGGTTTTCTGCAGCCGGAGGCTTGCCTGGGAAAAGATGGATATGGAGAGGGTTGGCTGTAGGAAAAGAGCAAAGCTCGCACAGAGCAGCCAGTGGTGATGGGAGCTGGGCAGAGCTGCTGGTAACGTTGGAACCCACAGCAAGTTATGGGCTCTGGGGGGGCCTGTCGGGGTCTGGCCGTGGTTGTTTTGCAGGCAGGAAACTCTGGCAGCTGCCTCGGGGCAGGGGCATGGAATTTACCCAGGGAAAGTGGGAATTCCCCCAGGAAAAGTGGGGAAAGATCCCTTCAGGGGCTGGTTCTGACCGTGGCACTCAGCCAGTCAGGGCAGGCAGGAGCTGTGGGCTCAGCCCTGTGGCTGTGCCCGGCTGGGGTGAATCTCACCCCTGCCTCGGTTTCCCCACACGAAGTGAGGCCGCTTCATTCCCTCACCCAGTAATTGCTAATTTAAAGATCAGAGCATAACAAAACCTTCAACTTCAAAGGCTTGGAAGTGTTTTCAGGGGAGAAAAGGCACAACAAACAAACAAACTCACTAATTTCAGCTGCCCTGAGGCTGGGGTGGGCTGGTACGAGAAGGAAGCCTTGGATTTCGTGGCTGTTCTGGTACAAAACATCTCATTTTCCTCCTGGATATCCCGAAGCCAAGAGGGCAGTGGGGCAGCTGTTTGCCTGGTGCCCTGCACAATTTGCCTCGGGGCTCTGGCTGCGGGGAGGGAGGATTTTACAGGGGTTTAACATCCCTCCTGCTGCCGTGCCTGCAGCCAGCATCTCCTCAGGCCCAGCTCCTCATTAGCCATCTGCCCTCGTTGCTGGGGCTGACAGGAAGCCGTGGGTGAATGGATCACCTGTCAGCGAGGCGGGGGGATGATATCATTCAAATGAATCAATAGTTCACAGGCAATTTCACGTTACCCAACGTTAACGCGGCGCCGTGTCCAAAACGCGCTTCATCCTGGGCTCGAGCAGCTTCCCGTGGGAGCTGGCCGGGCTGGAGCAGTCTTGTAAGTCCCACGTTTGGGAGATTTACAGGAATTGCTCCTGCGTGCCCAGCGAAGATAAAAAATGGCTCGACTTGCTGGAATCTCATCCCCCACGGAGCCCGGGGACAGCTGTATCCGTGATGGGCATCCAGCAGCCGCTGGAACCGTCACTCCCACCTTCTCACTCCACTTCAGCAATTAGCAGAAGAGAAATTAGTGAGGAAGGGGCTGTTACTCCCTGCTAATAGGACAAGGAGGGCTGGACTCTTCTCTGGGCTCTGTTGTCTAGCTGCTTCCATGGATGTGAGGAGCAAAACAGAGCCCTCCCTTTTCACTTTAATTTTTTTCATGTAGTTGTTTTTATACTTCTTACCACTTGCAGAAATGCAAGAGGAGGCTCCCAGCTCCAAAACCCACAGTCGAGGCGCCTTCCCACCCTCCCCAGGGCATTAGGGTGGCACCTCCTCCTGGTACCTGGCAGCACAAAGCAGCAGTGCCAGGGTTGGGTTAAGTTCAGGGTTAGGCAGAATTAGGTTCCTCCTCCTGTGGGAAAGAACTGATTTAATTTAACAGCTGTCCCCAAACTGGATGTGGTGATAGAGCAGCTTCACTCAGCAGGTGAGTGACACCTCTTCGGAGGGTTTTTGGGGTTTTTTTGTGGGATTTGGCCAATGATGTACTGAGCTTAGTTGACATCTTCATTAAAAGCCTGAGATGAGCAGCACCCTGGGTCAAATCCTGGTTAAACCACAGGCTCTTCCTTCCAACAGCTGGGTGGGTTTCACATCCAGGGTCTCACAGCTCCGTGGTCCCATCTTCCCTTCAAAGGCACTGAGTGGGTTTGAAGCTCTCAGGGCCTGTTTTCCCCTCTAATCCTGTTTTCTGTTTTGGGCTGCTGCAGGAGTTTTCCCTGCAGCGCCTGGACAGCCTGCTGGACGACCGAGTCAACATCCTGGGCTTCTCCATTTTCAACCAGTCTCACGCCTTCTTCCAAGAGTTCGTCCAGAGCCTCAACCAGTCCTGGCAGGAGAACTGCGACCACGCTCCTTTTACTGGGCCAGCAGTGAGTAAAGTCCACTCCCACCCCCCAGGACCTCCCTGAGCTGGGAACTGTGATAGACCATCGGGAAAACCTTGTGGGAAGAGCTTCAGGATGGTCCTGAGCAATGCAGGGCTAGAAACTCTGGTCTTAAATAATTTTTAAAAAATTACTTAAATTATTAAATAATTATTTAATCCTATTTAATCTTGTGCTAAAGAGCTCGGGGACATCCCCAGGCTGCTGTTGTACCTTAGATTGGATTTTGTGGGGAGATGCTGGTCCAGGAATGGGAAGGATGAGCCAGGGCAGAGCATTTTTATTCAGGAGGCAGGAGAGGACTTGGGGTGTCAGTCTGTGATTTATGGGGGAGCCTTCTGATGTGGGAAATACCGAAGTGACCCTCAAAGTCAGGGCTGCCCAAAGGACCTCGGGGTGCAGAGCTTTGCAGAGCTTCTCTGTGCTGCACTGGGGGCACAGCTTTACATTCCAGCCTAATCTTAATTTGGATTGTATTTCTCTGTGAGTGCAGGGGGTGGGGCAGCTCTGATTCGGTGTTTCCCTCATGAAGTTTGTCCCTGTGTGTTTAAACTCCAGGGAAATGGCTCGTGGAGGAGCGTGGAGGGGGGATTTGGCTGCACATGGCACGGGAAGGGCTGGCTCAGGCAGATGCCGAGGGGCTGAGCTGTGCTCCGTGCTCCAGCGTCTCCCTGAGCAGGGTGCACATCAGCACTGGAGCATTCCCCAGGGATTCTCCACAACTGGGAGAGTTTGCCAAGCGGATTTGCCACACCAGAGGTGCAGGGAGCTGCAGCTGGGGAAGGGGAGAGAGAGGAAAATATCATCAGCTGAACCCTTTGCATGGATTTCAGTGAACTCAGAGCGCCCTTGATGAACTGAGCTGCTGGAAAACCTCCTTATTGTCACCAGAGGCATCCTTAAGAGGCAAAATAAGGGGATTTTTGCCCTTTGTGTCCACATCCTTTGGCTTGACTTGAGCTCACGTGCCTGGGACCATGCTGCTCTCCCTCCCACCCAGAGGCAGCTGCAATCAGCTTGCCCTGCTCAGTCTCCGTGGGATGATTCCTTTCTGGATTGCAGGGGCTGCTGAGAGGCATTAAACACAAATTTCCTCCTCGCAGTGCAAGCAGGAGCTGGCAGGAACCGGCAGCAGGTGCCACGGGGAAATGAAAACTCTCGTTGGAGGTTCTTAGGCCACGTTGTCTCGAGCATCCAGCAAAACCTGTAGGTGGGAGGGTGCGAGGTGATGCCTGGAGGGGCTGGAATCCTTCAAAATGCCACATCCCAGGTGGTGGGAAAAGGATTTGAGGGTGGGGAAGTTACAGAGCAGAGGTGGAATACTCCCAGGCAGAGTTTGTTTTGTCTGTGAGGTGAATGCAGGACCTTTCTGCCTCTGCTGTTGGAAATCCGGCAGGGAGCTTCTCTCTGTGTTAGAACTTCCCCTCGTAGCCCTGGGTAAGAGTCATCCCGTGGGATAACTCATCCTAAAGAGAGAAAAGGAAGCTCAACAGCTGGAAGTGACAGGAGGGAGGTTTCCTGTGAGCTGCAAAAATCCCAGGGCTTTCTTGCTGGAGTTGAGGAAGCATCTGACAAAGGAGGAGGGAGCTGCCTGCTCTAATGCCATTCTCATTAATCACATTGCAAAGAAAGGAAATCAGAGAAAATCATTCAAATTACAGATGGCTAGATTTGGTAATTAGAATTTGGGCTAAAGCAGATGTTTGTAATTAAGTGTTTATGTCATTGAATGAAATCCAGATTGCAAAGTCTGTTTCACAGGGTTTTAATGGTTTTAATTCCCCGTGTTGGGTTTGGGGGCAAAGATACAGCTGATAATGTTTTAGGGAGAGGAAAAAAAAACCCCACATGGCAAAACCCAGAGCAGCCAAACCTGTTCATGTTTCAGTGTCAGGAACTGTCAAGAATGTGGCTTTGGGGATCGAGGGAAGTCCCCCAAGCCCCCTGGATTTTCCATGGAGCTCTGATACTGCAGAGGGGCACAAAACCAGCAGGGCTCTGCACAAATCAGGCGGTGCAGGCGAGGGAGAGAATCAATTTGTTAGCAGGCAAATTGGCTTTCTTGTGACAGAGGGACAAAGCTGTGGTTTAAAATGAGAATGTAAAAGTAGTGAGAGGTTTTTATAGGCGACGTGGGGAAAGTTGAGGGCAGTGACAGATCCCTCTGGCTGGATCTGCCTGGAGGATGTTCCAAAGGGTTTTTGTCACTCCTCTGCTGAAGGCTATAACCTCCAAACCGTGTGGTTCACACCTGTTCCACGCAAAGCCAGGCTGCGGGGAAGGGATTCCTATCCCGTGCCGCAAGGACTTGATCCTGTGTATCTCCACACCCTCCCCAATACTTGAATTGCTTGAAATCATAAAGGGTGCTGGCAGAAATCCTAATGAATTTTCCAGAGTTCAGGAGTAAAACATTCCAATCACTAATGTCAAATGCTTCACTGAGATCTACAAGTCTCTTGCTCACCAGCTAAAAAGGGATTAACTGCTCAGGAAAAATGGAAATGGAAACCCAGCAGGAGACAATTAAAAATGCTGGGCCAGTATTCTGATTTGGTAGGAAATGGGTGAAGCTTTGGGGTCGTGGGGTTGTGCTTGGTCTCATAACAGTTTCATTTGTCTGGGTGATGTTAATGTGGTTCCTGGTTCGGGAAAGGAATTGCTAACTGGGTGTGACATCCTGTAACCTGAACGGGATGGAGTTCATAATTAAAATTAAGTGCATGGAAAGAGCTTCATGGAACAGGGGCTGAGGACAGGACAGGCTGGAGAAGCTCTGTTAGGGAATGGATTTGTATTAGAGGAAAAAATAAAGGTGGGGAGAAGGATTTATCAGCTTCTTTAGGAATCTCTGGAAAAGACTTCCCAGGAGGGGAATGTTTTGGTCAGCCATAGCAGGTTGGAAGAGAGAGAGGTCACTGGTGCTGGCAGAGCTGGTGTTTGGGGTTTTGATGGCATTGGGCTGGAATCCTGCCTTTAATTTATGATGTCTTGTAGGTTTTGAGGGTTTTGTGCTGCTTTTTAAGTGTCTGATCCCACACCAGTGTGGTCAGTGAGGTCTCACCACTGGTCTGAGTAAAATCAAGCAGGGTTAAATCCAAATTAGCAACAGAGTGGAAGCCAAAGGTTTATTGAGATCATTGAACTGGGCAAGATTGTCCCTGCAGGGCCACTGGCAGCAGTGAATAAACCTGGTCAGGCTCTGGGAGGAGAAGAGGATGCAGATGCCACTGCAGGGCTGGAAGCCACAGCCGGGTAAGGTGGGGAAAGCAGCCCCAGGCCGGAGACTGAACCCTCTGCCAGGAGCTGGGATGGGAAGAGGACACTCCTGGAAGTATCCATGAGGAAAATGCAGCCTCGACAGTAATGAGCTGCAACGGCTTAATTCCAGCAGAGTCAGGAGGTGACAGTAATTAAAAGTGAAATCTCACTCGCAACAGTGAGCACGAGGGAGGAAATGGCTGATTGGTAACGAGCCCAAAGCCATGGAAACTGTTGTGCACGGGCGAGAAACGGCGTTTGTGAGGCTGGGTGGACAAAGAAACCTGGGAAAGGCAACCGAAGCCAAGGTGAGAAGGAGAGGGGATGAGCCCTGTCACTCTGGGCATTCCCTCAGCAGTGCTATTCCAGCAGGGAGCGGGAGGTTGGAGAGAGGGATGGGTGATGTCTGGCGGGTCCGAAAGGCAGGATTTGGCTGCTTGGCAGGCAGATGGAGCCAGTTTTTTGTGGGTCTGCCTGTCAAAGAAGGGGTCAGAGAAGGCCTCCCGTGATGGCTGAAGCAGCACAGTCGTCTTTCCTCCTGTGGGAGCAGGCACAGGATCTCAGGAGCAATTCCCCCTGGCAGTTCCTGGTTCTCTCAGGAGCATTTCCCCAAGCCAGCAGACTGATCAGAGCCCAAAAACCTCCTTTGATTAGGAAAGGAAAACTGCAGAAACGGAGACAGAAAGGACTGGGAAGGAGCAAGGGCCAGCAGAGACAGAGAGAGATGACAGCGATGGGTGAAACCAGCACGCACAAAAGCTGTCCCAGCTGCTCCCAGGCTGCGCACAGAGCACTCTCCAGCACCAAGGCGCAGCAGGAAGGTGGATTTTTGTCCCTCCAGCTGACTTTTCCCTGCCTTTCCCCCCGCCAGCTGTCCTCGGCGCTGCTGTTCGACGCCGTGTACGCCGTGGTGACGGCGGTGCAGGAGCTCAACCGCAGCCAGGAGATCGGAGTCAAGCCCCTGTCCTGCGGCTCGGCGCAGATCTGGCAGCACGGCACCAGCCTCATGAACTACCTGAGAATGGTGAGAGGGGCTGAGGGCTGCTGCTCGCTGCCAGCAGCGGGGCTGCCTGCGGCCGGGCTCTTAGAAGGCAGTGAAAAGAGAAGGGAGCTGAGGGTTTGGGTTGTCACCGGCCTGGGAACGACACAAAACTCTCCCTTTTTCAGGCTTTGCTGCAGAAAAGCTGGAATTCAGTGGGGTTTTGTTTTTAAAAAATATGAGTGTTTCTAAAAGCGCTTTGAGCTCTGACTTGAGCTGATATGAGACCACGCAGTGCAATTGCTCAGAGCTCAGCGGTGAGATGCGAGTTCCCCTATGGGTTTGGGCTCCTTTGAACCCAAAGTTGTAGTTTCTGGGACCAAACAAGCCTAAATCTGGCACGAGAACACTCTGAAATTCCATCCTTGTGGAATAGTCGGAGTTTGTGGCTCCTCAGAGCTCAGGTGACCGTGCAGCAGGAGAAGGTTTCTGAGTTTGTTTGGGGTGCAACTGAGACAAGGAAATTTTAGAAGGGTTTTTTATTTATAAGGGGTTTTTTTTCCCCTCCCCCAAAGGAAAGCTCAGCTGAACCTGAGCCTTGTACACTTAGGCCCATTGTTCTAAATCTCACCTTTAGCCAGGGGCAACAAAATCCTCCAGCTCCCCCTAACTCTGCTGCTTGGAGACCCAGTGGTCTTAGCCTTGGGATGGAGGAAGGCAACGAGGGGATGTGGAGCTGTTTTTTCCAGAGCAAGGAAATCTGGGGAGCCCTGCACCTCATGCTGCCGATTCTCTGCTCCTCCCTGTGTCTCTTCTCCTCTATCCAGACCCCAAAAAGAATTAGGATTGAGATAAGAGGGTTGCACTGCTGTTCCTGCTGGGAGCGTGGGGCGTGTGTGGGGCCACCCCTCCTGTTTCTGGGGAGGGCTCTGGGGTGGGGCAGCCTCGCTGGGCGCTGTAACTGAGTCTCTCTTGGACAGGTAGAATTGGAAGGTCTCACCGGCCACATCGAATTCAACAGCAAAGGCCAGCGCTCCAACTACGCCCTGAAAATCCTGCAGCACACGCGCGGCGGCTTCCGGCAGGTGAGACAGAGCCAGGGCAGGGCTGGCAGCGTGTCCTGGGTGCCCTTGGCTCGGGGCGAGGCTCTGGGGACCAAAAGGGGCTGTGGACCCCCATGGTTTGCGCCCCGAGGTGCTGGGGGTGTCGGCTCAGCTCCGGCTGAGCCCCGGCTGGCAGCCACGGCGTGTTTGAGTCCATCAGCAGCGCGCCTCGGGATCACTCAGATGGTCTTGATCCATCAGGCCCTGGAGGGGGTGATGCCAGAGCCAATCTCTGGCCTGTCACAGGTGCTAATTCGGGGCAGGGAGTCTGTGCCAGCTGCGAGCTCACGCTCGCGACCCCTTTGTTCTAAAGCTCGTGGCTGCCTTTGCTTAAAATTATTCGGTTAGGGGAAAAATGGGAAGATTTTCCACAAAATGGGGAAAAAAAAGGGGGTATTGTGAACCTTTTCAAACTGTTTCTGGGAGGGAAAGCAAATGGGGCAACCCCATGTCAGGAGCTCCCCGCCGTCTCTCCCCTGTGTGGGGAAGTTCAAGCTCGTCTCACTCTCGGTTTATGGTTCCTCTCTAACAGGTTTGCTCAGCTCACACTCTCATTTACGTTTTGTCTCAGCGCTCGTAGGTTCCTCACAGCTTTCCTCTGCCCACAGAACATGAGCAGATTTCATTAAAATCATTAATTTGAGTGGTATTTCCTCATCTCACACTTTCTGCCCGAGCCATATTTTCTGGTTTGAGCTGAAGTTAAGGATAGCTGTGTGGGGCCACAGGTAGCAGACTGGTGAGATTACACGACACGAATCCGAGGAATTTGCTGGTAAATCCAAACCTCATTCAGGGGGAAAAAAAAAACAACAGAAGTCCCAGAAAAAAAGGGGTTTCGTCAGTCCTGTTTCCCTGCTGACAGCTCTGCTGAAGCCCTTTTCTCAGAGATTGCCTCTTCCAGATGCTGGCGGAGAACAAAAGCTATTGTATCCTGCCCTCACCAACAGAGCATTTTGGCACCAGGAACCCTCTCCTGGCCTGGCAGCAGTGAATTTCAGCCTTGGCAAGGATGTTACCTGCCAGTTCTTACCTGTCAAGTGACAGCTTGGCTTTGATGCTGCCTTTCTCCGAGCGAGCAGGGGGGGTCGGGATGGCATTTTCCCCACGGCGAGATCTCTCGCAGCATCAGTGCCCTTTTAATCCTTTCCCAAACCCATCACCCTCCGAACAGAAGTGACAGATCCAAGCCCATCTGCATTAATAGGAGCACAAATTCAGCCGGATTCGGGGAGGAAATGCTGCAAAGCTCCCCGTGACAGCTTTGGTTTTGATGTGTTTGGATGCGGCAGGGACTTCACGTTAAACGCCTCGGTCCTCTTGGAGCAGAGCTTCTCCCAGAGCCCCACGGGGAGCTGTGACTGCAGCCTGGTCTGCCCTGAGACTGAAGTCTCATCTCTTCCCCACAAACCCGGTGTGACAGGAGGAAACCTTTCCTGCCCTGCTGTAACAGCTCGGTAAATCGGGAGCTTTGTGTCTGGGACATGCCCAGGAAAGCTGCGCTGGGATTAAGCTCTCCAAATTCCCCGTCGGGGGACAGTGGGGATGGAGCTCTTCCAGCCACAGGGAGAAGGTGCTGGAAGGACAGGGCAGTGCCTTGGGGGTGGCTGCAAGCCCTGCCCTGTCACAAACCCGCCAGGAAAGAGCTGATTTTTATAAAGCGGCTCCTGTGACAGCTTTTCCGCCTTCTCTCCCTTTCTCAGGGATCCTTCCTGACCCACAGCAGTGCCCAGAGGGGTGTCAGGGCCCCTCTCAGCCCGAAGGAGTTTGTTGAGATGTGTTTGACTGGGAAGGGCATCCCCAGACCCATCAGGCTCCTGCCCAACCTGCCTCCCCTCCATGTTCCGGCAAAGGGAAGCCAAAGGCAGCCCTGCTGTGCCATAAATGGTTATTTTCTTGTTGCCAGCCTGGCTTCCTTTAATGAAAAGGACTAAATAAATCATTAGAAATATTTTAATTAAAGGAACAGGGTAAAGAACAGACATTCACATCCTGGAGACAATCTTGCTCCCAAGGGTTGTATTAACTGATTTGTTTGAAACACTTCTATTCCCTGCTTGGTTTTAACCAAGCTCATTTTAACTCTGCCCATTCCTCTCTTTCTCTCTTTCCATCTCCTCCTTTCTCTCCTTCCATCCAGTGAAGCCACAGGGACTTACAGCTCATCAGCTTTGATGGAGAGTTCACTGAATTTTGAGGCTGATCCAGCCAGCAAGCAAATTAGAGCCACTTAGATTCTCTAAGTTGCTGCTGCTTTTGGGCAGGGAGAGGCAGGGCTTTTTGACATCCAATTTTTAATGCGTTTATGTAACGCACCAAACGCGTCTTTTCCTGATTTAGCTTAACCAGAGGAATTTTTTCCACAGCCATATGAGAGCTGCTCCCTCTGCTCACAGGATGCTCCATAAAGCACAAGCTCATTAATGTGCCGGTGATCTATAGATCTGACAAGGGCTGGGTTTGGTAAATGTCATCTTTTAATTTTTTTTTTTTTCCCCCCTTTTCTTTGCCCCTCTAAAAAACCCTGCAGAGTTCCAGCAGAGCGATTTGCTGTAAGTCCCGAGCTGAGGTTTGGGAACCTCACGGGGGAAGGGAGCTGTGATTTAGGGAAGGGAAGGAGGAAGCTGCAGACCCCGACCCCAGCTCTCCCCGTCCTAAGTGAGGCCGATCAGCCTCCGCTTAAGCACAGGCCCCGCTGGTGTCCTGAGATGGAGCAGTGAAGAGCTGGGGCTGTTAATTGGGATGTTGATGAGATACAGATGAGTTCCCCGCCGATAGCTCTGGGACGCTCCGCAGTCCCCGCCACATCAACTTTTTAATTTAGCAGTGGCTAATCAGCCTCGGTGGGACTGGTTCCTCTTCAGCTGCTACCCCCACGGACAGCTCAGGGACAGGTTCTGCCAAGAGCTCGATGGCTTTCACCCCCAGGACCTGACAAACTCAGTGTGTGCCACCACAGCCCTGCCCCGGGCTGTGCCAGGTGTCAGTCGCGGGGTCCAGACGGGACATTTGGGGAGGAGGGGACATCTGGGGGATGCTGGTGGCCTCAGGGGTGAGGTGTGTGTGTGACTCGTGGTTCTTTGGTTTAATAGTTGATGCTTTCAGTGCTTATTTCAGTAGAGGAAGTTTTGTCTCCTTGCTGTGCTGGCATCAGTGGTGTCCCTCAGGAATCCAACCCCGCGGCAGCCCTGGGCAGTGTCCTCAGAGGGATTTCCTTCATTTGTTTGTTTGATTCCCTTTTCCCCCTCCCCAGTCGCTCCCAGATTCCTTCTCCTTGGGGCACCTCGATTGCATTGTGCACTCCTTCCTTTTCCTGGGGACATGGAGAGGAGGAGATGATGGATGCAAGCTGTAGGACAGCACTTGTAATCAGAGCCCAGGAGGTGCCTCTTGTTGTCTGCCTGTTGTTCCAAGATCTGGATTCAGAGCTGGCTTTACCGTAATTTGAAGCTGGGAATGGGGGTGGTAAATACCTGCAGTGCTCATGGAGAAGTCTTGCCCTGTCATCCCTGTGCCTACAGGAAAATAAGCAGAAGATGAAAATCATTACTTTGAGCGGTGTTTCATCACCTCACACGACGAGGAGCCTCAAAGCCTCTGCACAGAGGGTGGAAGGAGCGAGCCAGGAGTGCCCCACGTGGGGATTTTCTATGGAGATGGGAGATCTTCCTGTGCCACCAACCCAAATAACACCTTTGTCAGAGCAGCTGACTTGAGGCGCCTCATGTGCCTGTGGGGATGGAGCAGCGGCACCACCAATGCCACTTCCCTGCTCCCTCCAGGCTCGAGGCTTTCTGGGCTGGTTCATGCTCCCAGTTTCACAGTTTGTGTTTGCTCCCTGCCTTCACAAGGACGAACGAGGCAGACCTGCCTCGAGACGCCTGTGGGTGTTCCAGGATCTCCTTAGGGCACAGGGAGACACTGGGAGGTGCAGAGGTGATGCCGTGGGGGTCACACATCCCTAAGGACATGGAGGGAACTTTCTCCACCCTGGGCTGTCACCTGTCACCACACAATCCCTCTCTCAAAGGTGTTGAGCTCCAGCTTGCACCCAGGTGCTTGTGCTGCCCTTGGTGCCAGTATCACCCCAGCTCCCCTGGTCATTAGGAGCCACTTCTCTGGTTTTTCAGCCTGTTTATTTCTGGCTGGTTTGTGTGTATTTATTTTTGTGCCAACGCCATCGTTTCAGCTTCAAAAGCTGTTCTACCTCTTTGCTATAGACCTCCTCCACCTGCAGTATTTATACAGACCAACCACATCCACTACTTAAAAACCCTGAGTCCTAAAAGCCCTGAAGTCCTTGTCCAGAGCCTTAACAACAGGATGGTCTCATCCACGTCCGTGTGGAGCATTTGATTGTTTTCTAAAAAACTTTGCAGATGGATCTGTTTGCTGTTTTCCAGAGGCTCTTTATATGTAGATAGAGATGATTAAAATCACCTTGACATTCATCTTGCAGAAGGGGGATGTGAGGAGCCCAGGCACCCCCTGACACTGCAGAGACAGCAGCGTGAGGAGCTTTGTCACCGTGTGAGGGGCACAGAGGTGAGCTGGCACCAGCCAGGATGGGGGGAAGCGCCCCCAGCACGTGGGATTGCGTGGCCTTGGTGCTTTTAAAGGCAAGGTCAAACCCACGGCGGTGTCACAAGAAGAGGCAATTAGTCTCAGCACATGCCAGCAGGGGAGGGACAAATTGGAGAACAGCGAGGGCTGTTAAAATTAAAGTTAATCTGTCACTAATCTCTGGCTGAGAAATCCAGGAGGGAAGAAAAATTAGGCAATGTTTGTGAGTGATGACTTGCTCTGAGAGGCGACTGCTGCAGAGGGGCTGGTGTTTAGCAATCAGAGCAGGAGGAGAGACCTCTGTGCAGAGGTGGGGAATTCATCCTGCGTGGATTCAGACCCTGTGCAGGCCACGGAAAGCTGTGCTTTAAGCACTCACTGCCTGTGAAACACGTGGGAAATCTCCCAGTTTGGGGCTGTTGCTCCCAGAGGTGAGTCCTGCCCTAGGGGTGGGCACAGCCCCAAGGCTGCCAGAGCTCCAGGAGCGTTTGGACAACGCTCTCAGGGATGCACGGGGTGGGGTTGTTGGGGTGTCTGTGCAGGGCCGGGGGCTGGGCTTTGATGGTTCTGAGTGCAAAGCTGTCCTGCTTGCCCTTCCCACTGCTCCTTGTGCCTTGAGGAGGCTGGATTTGGGACTCCTCACAGATTCCCACTGTGGCTTGTCGGTCACTTGGGCTGGATTTGCACCAGCACCTGGGAGAGGAAGGGACCTGGTCCTTCCCTCAGCAGCCAGAGGGATCCAGTCTGTGAGGGTGTTTCTGTGCTGGGCTCAGATCCGAGTGACCCCCAAGTCCTCGAGCCGTCGGTCACACGGAGGCCGAGCAGCGCCGAGAGCAGGCACCGAGTCAGTCCCAGGGCTCCACCCCACCTTCCCTCCCCTCCCTGCACCTAACAAGGTGACTCTGTGACAGAGGGGACAATCAATCCGTTCCTCCCACCCTGACAACGAGAGGATAGCCTGCCTCAGTCCCAGTGTCACAGGAGGGAGCTGGGCATGGATTTGCTCTGGAGGAGCTCTGAAGACCCCCCAGCACCTTTGGGGTCACCCACTGCCTCTCAGGGCCACAGCACCCCACTGCAGAGGTGTCAGAGGACACCAGCAGAGTGCTGGAACCTGATGGGGCAGAGGAGAAAAAGGAGGAGAAGGGGGTTCAGAGGGAGCTGGCCTCCCTCAGCCCCCCCTTATCCACAAGGAAAAGCAGAGGAGGAAAAGCAGAGGCTCGTTTAAGGACAATAAGAGAGCAAGAGTTTAATTTGCATGCTCTGAACGAGCTTCTGGAGGTGCTGATCTCCCTGCCCAGAGCTCTGAGGGAGGGAGATTAGGCTCTTGAAGTTAAAATTAGGTTTTGTGGAATATTCCTCCCCCCTGGCTGAAGGCAGCTGTGTCGCAGCTGAATCACGCTGTCCTCCCGAGCGCTGGGGGGACCGGTCCCTGCCATCCATGCTGGGAATTTGGGTTTGCTGCAGCCACGCTGATGCTTGGATGGGTAAATTGGGCTGTCGGTGGAGCTGCTGGGTGTGATGAGCCTGAATCAAAGGATTGGGAAGTGCTTAATTGTGGTAGTTAGGAGCTGGAAGAGGACACGAGTCGTGGGAGCAGCACCACTGAGAAGGTGGCTTTGTCCCATCCCCTGCCACCAAGGTGCATGGCAGAGGCTCCCAGCACCACGCTGGGAGGGACAAGCTCGCGGGTTGGGAATTTCTGGCTAAGATGGACCCATCTGGTGGCACCTGGGGACAACACACAAGGCTGTGGGGCTCCCAGGGAGCTGCCCAGCTCAGGGCGTTGTCCCCACGCAGGGCTCTGCAGGGAGGACACGTGGGAAGGCAGCACGGGGCCAGGCTGGTGGCACCGCAGAGCAGGTGGGGCGTGCACAGCGGGTTAATCTCTCTGCTGACCCGTTCTGGGTGCGGTGCGAAGGTAATGGAGCGTCCCCGAACAGGCCAGCGCCGGGGCTGTCCCTCACCAGGGCCATACGGGCCGTGACTTGCCCCATAAATCCCCTTATTGTGCCGTTTGTCTCTGTAGATTGGCCACTGGCACGTCTCCGAAGGGCTCAGCATGGACAACAGGATCTTCTCCTCCAACATATCCGACAGCCTGTTCAACACCACGCTCATTGTCACCACCATCCTGGTAAGGGAGGGGGGCACCTGCAGTTCCCATCAGCTCCCGGCCAGCGCGGCCCTCAGGGCTGGGATCAGCTGGAATGTTGCTCCCCGTCCCTACCCCCCCGCCCTGTGGAGTTTGCACGCTGATTCCTCGAAGGAGAGGCGAGCAAATCTCTAATTGCAACACGGGGGACAATTCCTGGCAGAGTAATTAAGCTGAAGCCGATGTTTGGTGTGGAAATGGTGTTTGATGGGTTCGGAGGCGGATGGGGACAGGGCTGGGATGGGGACAGGGCTGGGACGGGGACAGGGCTGGGATGGGGACATGCTGCCATTGCATTCAGCTCGGAATGGGGCTCTTGTTTGGCTCGCAGCTACGGGGTGGGAAGGGACAGCTGCCCCTTCTGCCCATAAAATTATAAAAATTGGGCAAGATGGGCATGATTTTTATGCAAACTTCACAGCCACAGGCACCACTGTCTATGTTCAACAGGTTCCCCTTCCAGGTGCTGCCTGTCCAGTGATTTTTTTGCTCATTCTTTAGAGACACCCAAACTCCTGACTGTTACCTCTTGTCCCACAAAGTTTGTTGGAAAGGGGACAGACTGGAGAAATGGCTCTGTGCCAGGACAGACTGGGGTCTGGATGTCCTGCCATGACTCGGAGCAGTCACTGGGCTGTTCTGGAATGTCCCAGCTGGAACCAGCCCCCAAGTCATGATCCCTTAGCACTGCTTCGTGTCCTAAAGCGGGATAAATCTGCTGCACCCCCACACAGCACAGGCCAGGGAACACCAGCGTGGAGACAGCTCCGCGAGCTTGGCACCACCTGAGCTCCCAAGCCTCCCATATCCGTGCTGAGGGGGATGCGTTGGGCCAGGATTGGCTTTTTGGGGTTGGAACTCGATGTTTTTTAAGGTTTCTTCCCACTCAACCCGCCCTGCGAGCCTCTGGCACCCCGGCACTGCCCTCCCTGCTCCGTGCTGGCGGGACACCTCGGCTAAGATGGGAATGACAGCTGCCCAGTTTCACTGCAGGAAAACCCTTACTTAATGCTGAAGTGGAACCACCAGGAGCTGGAAGGCAACGACCGCTACGAGGGCTTCTGCGTGGACATGCTGAAGGAGCTGGCGGAGATCCTGCGCTTCAACTACAAAATCCACCTGGTCGGGGACGGCGTCTACGGAGTCCCCGAGGCCAACGGCACCTGGACGGGGATGGTCGGGGAGCTGATAGCTCGGGTAAGGGGACTGGCTCTGCTCTTTTTAACTCTGCTCCGCTGGGGTTTGGCGCTGCAAAGCCCCGGCGCTTCGTGAAGGGCTCTGGGATGATGGGGATGGACGGGGTTTTTAGTCCATTTGGGAGGCTTGGAGCAGAGGGTTTCCACTTAATGTGTTCTCCCGATGGAAAATGCGTTTCTTGGGGTGGTGTGACAGTGTGGGGAGAAGTCAGAGCAAGAACAGGGCCCTGGGATGCTCTCAGGGGTGCTCACGTTGTTGGAAAGGAGACCTGAACTCTGGGGTTGTATATAAGAACTCATTGCAGAATTAATTGTGAATGAAAACTTGCAACAGGGAAACGCACAGACTCTGGCAGGGCTTGGTACAAGCTGAAAACATTTATGAAACCACACTGGGATAGAGGCAAGTAAGAATCCCATTTCAGCCTAGAAAACTTTTGGCAGATTCAGTTCAGCTGCTTAACTCAGTGCTGCTTTTGGAGAGGAACATTTTCCACTTCCTCGAAGCGCGTGGCTCGAGATCTTTTCAGTGCTCTGCTCCGTGGAGCTGCTGCCCAGCAGCAAGGCTGAAAACGGAGTGGTTTTGCTGGTTTTGACAATAATTCTGTGTACACCTGGGCTCAGCCAGCCTGGACCCGCCTTCCTGCTCTTTGTTTTCCTCTGTGGTCCTTCCCAGGCTTCCTGAAGCTTAAATGCAGCTCAGAAAATGCTCTGAGATCCTTAGGAAAAGAGGCTTAGGCACAGCTAACAGTGGGATTGATGCTATTTAAGCAAATACCTCCTCACTGATTTCTGCCCTGCCTTGTCATTACTGACGTGCCCGTGAGAGCCCAGCGACGCTTTCCCAGCTGGTGACAAATCCACGGTGACGTGGATTGGTGATAATCCCCCCGCTGTGGCAGAGGAGACCCTGAGTCATTGGCCTTCTGCAGAGCAGGGGAACAAGGGTCCAAATCCATCCCCTGTGGCTCCAGGCAGGGCTCTGAGGCTCCTGCCAGATCTTTCCTCCCTGGAAAATGAGCATCACTTCACTCTGTGGTTTATTTGGCACCGTGGAATTTGGTTGAAGGTTGGACTGGAGGATTTTGGAGGTGTTTTCCACGATTCTGTGGTCTTTAATGGTTCCGTGATCTCTAGTAGATGCCCACTGGCACCTTCTGCTTCTTCCCTGCATGGTGAAGGGTGATGCTCATCCCGCTTTAGGAGTTTCATCTGAGTGTTTGAGGTCAGCTGGGACAACTCTTTGTCTGAAAGAGGGAGGGATTTGGGGTTTTCTGAGGGTCACAGACGGGGCACTGAACAGACTGGAGACTCTCCTGAGCTCCCTCCCTGTCTCCTGGGTCACTCTTCCCAGAGCAGCCGCTCTCAGCACCAGCTGAGATCCCACCTCCATCTGCTCTTGTAAAAGAGCTTCTGTGAGGCTGTTTGCAAATGCTCCAGGCTATTGGCATCGTTTTTATCCATCCTCGTGTCTGCGCGTGTGTACACACACACAATTACACTCCTGCAACGTTCCTTTGGGGAGGCAGGAGGGAAGGAGCCGAGAGCGGCATCTGATCAAAGGCAGGGAGCAGCCATCAAACTTTTGGCCTGCTAACCTTGGCAGTGCCTCTTCATTAAATGGGACCTTCTGGAGGGTTGTTTTTCTCCAGTGAAGAGTGTTTTAGCTTCATCTTCACACAGAAACCATTTCTTTCTTCTGCAGCTTGAGCCTTATTCAGGAGGATTTTTGCTTCTGCTTCTACAGGGCAGAGCTGTCAGAGCCTGTGAGGCTGGATCACAAATTGGAGAAGAGAAACAGCTTTGTCTGTTGTTCTCCCTGTATCCCTGTGAGTTTTTATAATGGTTTCAGCAAGGTTTTGATCAATCCCAGGGACTGGGCTCAGGTCAGCCAGGGCAGAGCTGACTGTGCTTGGTGTTGTGTTTGTTTAGGCTGCCTGGGGTGTTGTTTTTTGAGGGCATTTCACTGCCCAAGGGGCTTCTCTCCATCCTTGACAGTCAGGCCCCAAGGGAGTTTGTCCTTGATTCCAGCCCCTTGTTCATCCCTGTCCCACGGGATCCAGCAGATCCTCTGCTGGGTGCACAAATTCCTCTTTCAGTGGGTTTATCCCTTGGGCACTCTGCTCCTTTAGGACAGAGAGGGGATCAGCTGGGGCGCAAACCTCTCACAAAAGTCCCGAATCCTTCCCAAAATGAAAGCTCTCCCTCTGTGCAGCACAATATCACTGTAGGAAAATGACTCCCCCCTGACCCTGATCAGCCACCAGAAAATAAGGTTTGACTCACACTCAATAATGTGCAGGACCAAAAGGTCACAGAATTACCCAGCTCCACGCAACGCTTTCCCTGTAATCCCTCTGTGGCACGGAATCTCCTCAGAGCAACTCTAGGCTATTTGGGGAAAAAAAATGTTTCTTTTTATTGCTTCTAAATTAACCAGCTATTGATTTATTCTTAAGCACTGGAAATTCCATTACAGCTAATTGTGCACTGAGATATGATTGAGCAGGATGCTGCACTAACATAAATTTGTTGTTGACCCAAATTCACCGGTACATATCCTATCGACCTGCCCACAAAACAGGTTGGGAGGTAGGGAAGAGGGGGAATGGCTTGGGAATCCTGCACAGTTTGTGATCAGCTCATGGAGGTTTGGCTTGGGAGGAATCACTTGGAAGGACTCAGAATCACAGAATGGGGATTTAGTTCCAGCCCCCTTTACATTTTCCACTATCCCAGGTTGCTTCAAGCCTCCTCCAGCCTGGCCTTGGACACTGCCAGGGATGGGGCAGCCACAGCTTCTCTGGGAATTCCATCCCAGCCCCCTCCCCTCACTCCTTCCCAATGTCTCACCCTCCTCTCTCTCAGTTTGAAGCCTCTCCCCCTTGTCCTGCCACTCCAGTTCCTGCTGAAGGGTCCCTCAAGCCCGTTCTGTAGTGAAGGATGTCACAAACCCAGAAAAGCCCGGGCTAATTTGTCCCTCTGAGCGTGCAGGGCAGGGAGATTGAGCACCCTGCTCGTTCCTGGAGTGAGCAGGGCAGCAGAGCCGCTCTCCCTGTCAGCCTTCCTGGCTCTGGCACAGACAAACAAACGAGGGAGAACAGCAAATCTTCCCATCTCCTGCTCTCTGGCATCAGAGACTTAAAGGGCATTTGGGCTGGAAGAATTCCATGCTGCTCCTTGCCGCTGCAGTGCAGCTCTGGCTCCGAGTCCCTGATGGTGTCTGCGCTTTCCCTTCTCTCTCCAGCTCATCCTCGAGCTGAAATGAATCCTCTGGCACGACACACACCAAGGGATGTATTTTCACAGCAACATGACGGCCTTGGCCTTGTGCCACCACACCGGCCTTTGCTCTCCTGGCTTGATCAGTGGTGACCAAAGCTCTTTTCAAAGTGAGGGACGTGAAGCTGTCCATCTTTTCCAGCCTCAGGAGCAGCAACACCAAGAACAGGAAACCCCTTAAAGCTTTGGGGTGCTGGTTTTTCCTTGCTGGTGCTTTCCCTTCAGCTGCTCCAGAGCTGGGGAGCGGCAGGAGGGGGAAAAGAAGGAGAAGGCTGTCCAGAGCTGGCAGAGTCCTGCTCTGCGCTCGCAGTGGGTGTCGGTGTGCGGAGGGAAGAGCTGCGTGTGGGCGAGGCAGGCAGGGGCAGGGTGTTTGCAGGCTGTCGTGGTGGCGGCTGTGACAGGGGGGAGCTCCAGGAGAGGCTGGGAAGGGAGGAGCTGTGGGGTTTTTGTGCAAACACGGCGAGGGGACGGGCAGAGGGGTCTGCAAAGCGCTGCTGAGAAATCGAGCATGGGGTGGGGAGGGTGGGGTGAGCTGGGCTGGCCTCACTGCTGTCCCTGTGTGCTTCGGGTCCCCGTTCCTGGTGCTTCTACTCGGCTGGCTTTGCCACGGGCAGGGTGCACACCTGGCACAGGCTTTGTCCTCCCAGCCGCAGAGAGAGCCCAGGTGAGGAAAGGTGGGCGAGGGCAGACTCGAGGCCGACATCTGCTCTGAGTGCTGGTCACCCAGCCCTGACCGTGGCTCGCAGGGAGAGCTGCAGCCTCCGGGGTTTGCAGGCTGTCACTTCTGATATGGCAGAGCTCACGCTTGTCCTTAAAAAAACCCCAAACACCTGTTTGGAGTGACCCTCCTGCCTTTCAACGCAAGAACAGGCATCTGAGCCTCACAGAGCTGCATGGAATGGCAGAGAACCCGTGGAGATGACCCTGCAGGGAGCAGGGTGGCCTCCAGCTGGGTGGGTTCCCAGCAGGGCAACAACCCCGTGCTGGTGCTGCTGGGTCTGCAGTGGGGTTACACCTGGCAGCCAGGTGGCTCCTGGAGCTTGACCAGTGATTTCACCTTTCTGGGAGGCTTTTTGAGCACAGGGACAGGGGAGAAAAAGGTTTTGCTGCCTCTGGTCACGCTGCCAGGGCTCCGTGGGCAGCGCTGGTGACAACACCTCTGTCATGTGCACCCAGGGGATGCGGCATCCAAGGAGCCGTTCAAGCGAGGGACTCCTGCTCCTGGAAGAGATCCCAGCCCTGTGCTCCCAGAGCTGTCCTGGCTTGTTTTCCAGCTGTTTGACACAGCCCCAGCTCCGCTGGCACCTTCTCCCTACGCTGCGTCCCCGCAGGCTGGCAGAGGGCTGGGAATCGCTGTGGGGCCGGAGCCGGGCCGCTCTCCCGGCTGGTTCCTGCTCTCCCATGCCGTGGGAGGCTTCTCCTGGATGCTCTCCGGGCTGGGGCTGACGTCAGGCCCCATTCATCACCACCAGCGCCGAGCTGAGCCCTGCCAGCCCCGCGGAGAGGGGGCGGATGCCGCCCCTGGACTGGCAGTCCCTGCAATTTGCTCCTAAGGATGCTTAATTGTTGTTCCTCCTCGGGAGCCCGGCTCAGCCCCCGTGTTTGATGTCCTCTCCAGAGCGCTGATGCAGGCAGAGCCCACGGGAGTGCCAGGTAGGGTGGCGGTGGCAGTTTTTGTCTGGCACGCCAGCCCACCTGGGTTTCCTCTCACCTAGCGAGGGTTTGGCCTTGCTTGGGCGGTGTTCTGTCGAGAGAAGTGGCTGTCTCCGCTCCCGAAAAGCTCTGGGTCGTTTTCTAAGCCTATTTCACGCCGACATTTATAGCTGCAACTGTGCCGGGAGGATGAAAACCAACCCCTCTTCCCCCCCCATCCTTCGCCTCCTGTTTTTCCCTCTCCCCAGAGCCCAGACGTGGACAGAGTGCAGGGGCACAAGGCAAAATCCATTTCTCCTCTCTCAGGGCATCCCTTAGCCCAAAAAACCCCAACACCTACCTGTGCTCAGGTGGGGGAGGCTGGAGAGAACTCAGGTCCGCAGAGCTCCCCTGAGCTCAGTGAATCGCAAGGAGTTTTGTCAGGAAGCAGAGTTGAAAGCATGAAATGGGTGAAATTCAGGCAGAGAATTCTTTGCATGCCATTCCCAGATCAAAGTGTCCCGCTATCAGAGATCAGCTCTCCACTTGCATGACTGAGCCTGCAGAGAGAGGAGAGAGAGAGAGAGTGGTGAGGAGCTGGGGCTCTGCTGCAGAGTTCTGCACCTCTGACGTGGCGAAAGTCCTGAAAAGTTGGCAGGGCGTGGGCAGAAGGAAATAACTCTGATGGAATAATGCTGGAGATGAGGGAAAGGGAGCTGGGCACAAAATCCGAGTGCCCGGGGAGGGCTGCGCTGTGTCCGTGCTCCGTGGGCAAAGGGAGGGGGATGGATTTTGTTATGTTTTGTGTAGGGAAGAGCATTTCAAGATGCTGCTGCCCACATTCAGCAACACCGAGGTGTTCAGGGAACAACCAAGATGTTGCTTCTCCCCAGGGAATGGTCAGGACCCCAAAGCTGGGTAAGCCTGGGGATGATGCTGCTCCTTCCATCAGCACCTTCACATTTTCCCCCGGACAGGAATGAAAATTTCCTGAAGGCTTTGCCGTGAAACGCTTCTGACATGGCATTTTTACCCTCTGGTTTAGTCTGTGACTTTGCTGGTGGGGTTGGGTTTAGTTTGGAGAACTGGGAGAAGAATCCCACTGCCAGACTAAGCTGTGTCTGCACCAGGGGCTTTGCTGGGAAAGCTCTCCCCGGGCCAATGGTACCTACAAACCCTTTAAGTAGAGACAAGAGAGGTTCAGGGAGCTTTAGGCTTTCCTTGGAGAGAAAATTCTCCACACGCCACGTTCCAGAGATGAACTGATCCCGTTTCAGTACTCTGCTGGTGTTTGCACAGGGCTCAACTGCTCGCACGCCACGTTGGGATTATTGGTGGCTTTCAAAAAGCCCGTGGGTAAATGTCTGGCTATGCAGAAATTCTCCTCGGCTCATAATTCATTCCAGCCTGAACCTCTTAGGGATCTGTAAGAGCTGCTTGGAAACAAAAAAAAGCTGGCACTGAGCATGTCCAAGCAGCCCTGCATGGCCTGTGAAGTGTCACCTTCTCCGTGACCCCTTCCTGTGCTCGAGGGTCACCTTCCCTTCCCTTTCTTTTCCCTCTCCGGGTTCCAGCAGTGCTGCTCCTCCTTCTTGCAACCCCAGCCTTTCTCAGGATCCCCGTCAGGCCTGGCGCTGCCTTGGCATCTGCACAAAACCTTGTCAAATTTAGGGACAAAAAGTGCAAATAGCTTTTCTTTCCCCCCCATCTTCTCTTTTTCCACATGCATAATCATCTCCCTGCAAAGCAGAGAAACAAATGGATAAGGGAGTGGAGGTTTCATTTTTACAGAAAGCAATTACAGACATTAAAAGAGCTAAAGTCATAAAAATAATATTTAAAATTCAAATCCCTTATCTATATTACAAGGGTATTAACAGGGGAAGGAGTTATTTTTATTTTTTTCCTCCCCCTAATTTCATTTGCTTTGCAAGTCAATCTGCAAACTTTAATGCCAGCCCTCCGAATTTTATTTTTTTATTATTTTTTTTTTTCCCGGAGACTAATCTTTAGTTCTGCAAGTCTGGGTTTGTGAACTCCGTGGCTCAGGGGATGGGGGTGAGGATGCAGCTTTGTCACCCACCTGTGGTGCTTGTTTGTACCAGAAGGGACAGCTGTGTTCCACAGGGAAGGGGAGGCTGTATTTTCTATAGATTAATACAATATTTATTGGTTTATGGCTCCAGGTTTTAATGCATTCAATGAATAAAAATGGCAACCAGGCTGTGAGCACTCGGGGGAAGGAACTGCTGGTGCTGCTCCAGCCTGAGAAGGGAGGAAAAATGGGGAAAAGGGAAGGAAAAATGGGGAAAGGGGAGGAAAAATGGGGAGAATGCTCCAGAGAATGGGGTGGGCTAAACTTTGGGGTGTGTTTGAGCAGGGCTTGTGTGAGACCCACCCAGGCAGGGGGATGTGGGAGCCAGTGGGTGCCACCAGCAAAACTCCTGCTGTTCCCACAGTGCCTGGATTCGGGATGTCCCAGGAAGGTGGGACACCCCCTTGGGAGCAGGTGTTCCGTGTGGCCCCGGGTGTGCTGCTTTCCCGGGATTCTGACCTTTCCCACTCTCCCTTCTCCCCAGAAAGCCGACCTGGCCGTGGCGGGGCTGACGATCACGGCGGAGCGGGAGAAGGTGATTGATTTCTCCAAGCCCTTCATGACTCTGGGAATTAGCATTCTCTACCGAGTCCACATGGTAAGAGCCTGATTTTAGAGCCATTTATGTCCCTCCATTATTTGCACGCAAACCTGCCCGGTTATAGGAGAATAATGAGCAGCTCATAAAAATATTTTGGTTTCTTATTTAAACGCAAATGTGCTCGACCTTTGTTTCCTGCTTTGCTCTGCCTTTCTGCCGTGTGCCAGGGCTGGTGAATCCCATTCCTGTTCAGCCCCCCAGCCCTTTGGCTTCTCTCCCCACTCCTGCCTGGGCACATGATGGGTTTTTTGGCATGGTGGGGGCTGCAGGATGGTTTTAGAGTGGCTTTAAGTGGTTTTAAGGCCCCTGGGTGAGGGGTGCTGAGGGCAGGCTTGGCTGGAGGGGTGCAGCAGCCCTGCAGCGTGGCTGGGTGGCCCCACAACTGCAGAAAGCTGGCTGGGAGTCACCATCCGGTTGGATTTAGTGGAAAGACGGGCTGGGAGGCTGAGCTGGGATATCTGTGGGTGCAGATTAGGCCGTGTTCCTGATCTCAGCTTTGCTCTCTCGCTGCCTTCTCCCACCCGAGAATCGCATCAGGAAGGAATCCTGGGTTGCTTTCTTTGCTGTCACCTCCTGGGGATGCTCTACAGCAGAGATCAGCCCTCTGCTTTCCTGACCCCAGGGGAAAATGTCCCTCCCGGGGTGCCCGGGGCGGGCAGGGTGCCAGACTGAGCTCAGCACGGGCAGTCAGCTCCTTGCCCTGCCTGGCCTCTGCCTCTCTGCTCTCAGCCCTCCTCGTTTGTTCACCCTAAAATCAGCGGCCCCTGCAGCCCAAGGAAAGCTCCTTAGCCTCAGTGGTGCTCTCAGCACGGTTATAGAATCACAGGATCTTGGAATGGTTTGGGTTGGGATGGACCTTAAATCCCATCCAGTGCCACCCCCTGCCATGGGCAGGGACACCTTCCCCTATCCCAGGTTGCTCCAAGCCCCATCCAACCTGGCCTTAAGCACTTCCAGGAGTGGGGCAAAATTTTTTTCTGTATCAAAACAGCTGGGAGCATTCCCAAGGGATTCGTGTGTGCCAGCATGTACGTGGTGTGGTGCCTTTGCTTAGCCAAACTCGCCTTAAATTCCCACAGATCCTCTTTTATTTGCATCCTCCATTGTTTTATCCTCTCCCTGAAGCTCAGGAGGGGCCAGATTTTGCCCAGTTACTCCCAAATTCCCGGTGTCACGGGAGGCCAGCTCCTTTTGCAGCCCCCTTACTCCCAGTCTTAGCATTTTGGAAAGGCTCTGGCACGGTGCTGAGTGCGATGTGAGTGGCAGCGCCTCGGTTCCTGTCAGCCCCACAATAGCAGCCGAAAGGAAAAAAACCATTCAAGCTGCCTCTCCCAGCCCCCTCTCCATCCTGTTAAGGATGCAGCGTTGGGGATGAACAGAAACAAATTCACGCATCTATCTCTGTGCTGGGTGGCTCCTGCCAAGAGCAAACAAGTAATTAAAATCTAGTTAAAATTCTGGTTCCTCTGGTACGTGCAGAATTTAGGATCGATGACTTAACTGATGACAAAAAAAAAGGGGGCTGACTCCTCCAGCTCCTGGAAATCAAATGGAATTGTCCCTTCCCCACCTCAGCTGGGTTTTCACAGCAGCTGCTGCCCTGTGGAGCCAGGACCTTTCTCTGCCAGTGTCTCCTAGGATTAAAATCGGATTTGGTGATTAAATACTGTGTTATATTAGGATGGAATTCTTCCCTGTGAGGGCGGGGAGGCCCTGGAATGGATTTCCCAGAGAAGCTGTGGCTGCCCCATCCCTGGAAGTGTCCAAGGACAGGCTGGATGGAGCTCTGAGCAACCTGGGATAGCGGGAGGTGGAACAGGACGATCTTTAAGGTCCTTTCCAACCCAAACCATTCCGTGCATGTCCTGCCTCCGATTTGCACCCCGGTCTCCAGCAGTTCCCCGAGCAGCATTCCCTGAGCAGCACTCCCCTCTCCAGAGGAAAGGCAGGAATGCTGGTGCAGGCTTTGCCCGGGCTCTGCTCCCCAGAGGCGTTTGCTGCTGCCTCGGGGAGCTCTGTGGGATTGTCTGGCGCTTCTGTTCGGGGTGGAAGTTCTCCAGGGCATGGAGCATCTGCTGCCACCAGAGGAGCACGGCCCAGCCACGCCGCAGCCTTGCCCGTCAGGCGTTCACCCAGCGGAGCAGGATTCACAGTTACAGACCCAGGGGGGTTTGGGAATGTCCCCTGCTGGCAGCAGGTTCTCGGCTGCTCCACGGAGCACCCGCTTTGGATCTGAGCAGAGGAGCTGCCCCGGGAGCCAGGCAGGGTTGCAAAGATGCCTCCTGGGTCGGGTCACCCCGCAGTGAGCCCCAGCTGGCTGCACCAGGGACACGAGGGACGTGGAGAGGGGCAGCCAGGGCTCGTGCCCTCCCCAGGAGAGGGGGGGATCCCCGCAGGGAAACTCAGAGCCCCCCTTCCCTCTCCAACCCTTGGCACCTCTTCCTCCAGACCTCTCCTGCTCAGCTCGAGGAGGCTGCCTGGGAGCTGTGTGCCCATTAACTTCTCCAGCCGGTAAATATTTGTTCAACCAGACAGTTCTGGTTTTCCTTTAAGGATGTGGTTTGCAGAGCAGCCCCACAGCCTTCTTCTCCCCACCCCAAAAACCACCTCTGCAATGTCAAAAATTGCAGCTGACGTCTGTTAATCACGGCTCAGATGAGATGGAGCCTAATAAATAACCACAAATGAGCCTCTTCCTCGCCGAGGAGTTGTCTCCACACCCTGGGCTCCTCCGAATGCGATGACATTTTATTTTCATTTCCATGTAGCTCCAGTGGCAAGTGATTTCTCACCCCTTTCTCCTCCCCACGCCGCCAACCCAGCCACCACAGAGCCTGTGCCTCTTATCACACATAACCAAATATGGCAGCTTTAACCAGGGCTGTCATTTTTCTCAATTTCGCTGCTTGTGATACAATCAAGGCTGGATTTCTGACACGGGAGCTCTAACAGGCTTCCTGACTCGCAGGCTGCCGAGAGAAAAGGCTTGGTTGGTTTTATCCCATTCTGCCCAGCCAGGGGGATGTGGGGATGGCAGGAGAGGGATGAGGAGCCCCGAGCAGTGCCCGGGTTTGGCAGGGGCTGGAATCAGGTGCCTCGGGGTGGTTTCTGCACGGAGGGATAAATCAGGATTATTTGTGTCTCACCCATCTTTGAGATGGGGGATTGAGGGAATGAGGGACTAGAGACGATTCTGGCTCCTCAGCCCTAAAAGTCCTTGCCTTCAAAATGAGGAAGTGGAGGTTGGGAGAGTGCACAGCAATAGCTGAGTTTAGGCCAAGTGAGCTGAGGCTTAAAGTGCTTCGACATGATTGCTGCAGAGGGCACAAAATGGGAAGCATGGACTGAAAAGCTCCTTCATTCCAGCCAGAGGAGGCTTGAGAGGGGCTGAGAGTAGCTGAGCCCCGCTCCTGACAGCTCTGCCAGCAAGAGAATCCGTCCCCACCGGAGCAGGGTGGGAGCAACTGCTGGCCCCGGGACTGTGGAAGGCAGTGGCTGGTTAAGAACCTTGTGGTGACTCCAAATCAGGCTCAAGATTCACAGCAGCCTGTGCCTGGATTTTATTGGCTCCAGGGAAAAGGAGGGATCTGGATCTGCCCCCGGATCAGACGTGGTTCTCCTGGGACGTGCCCTGGCTCGGTGCCCTGCAGCTGTACCCAGCACACCTCGACATTTCTGCCTCTCCAGGCTGCGTTTTCTTGCTTTCCCTCTGACTTCCAGAGGCAGAAGAGAGTTCTCTGTCCTCCCTTTTTAGGGAAAACACTTGTGAGAAACGACGTGGGTAGGGCTGACTGGGGTCCCTCCAGACTCTGTGTGCGCAGGGGAGGAAACGCTGAAAACAGCAAATCCAGGGCTGGCCTCTCCTTCCCAAATGTCCCCCTCGTCCAAGCTCTTCAGTCACCAGTGCCTTCCCAGAAAACTGCTGCTCACTGGCTGAAAAGATGAAGATTTCCAAGAACAACTTGGGAGGAGGGTGAATTAATCTCTCCCACTTCCATCTGAGGATTTGCAGGAGGCCTTCATCAATTATTGGACATTCTGAACATAGCTATTCCAGGAAAAATAGCTCTTCCAATTAACAAAGCTCTATTGGGACTGCCTAAAAATATCTGACAGGCTCCAGATATTGTCATTCCCATCTTCAAAACAGACAGATAAGAGAGAGTTTGTGCCCTCCGTGGGAACAGAATATCTTTATTCTTACCCACAACTGTGAATGAAGAGAATATGTCCCAGCAGCCTGGAAATGACTGTAGCTGAAAAGAACCAGAACTACTACAACTGTAAAGTCACAGGAGAGATTCACTGCCAAGCTGGAGACTTAAAGCTTCCAACGCAATTTCCTTAATGAGAGTAATTTATTGACAAACTGCCCCAGAAATACAAAGAAGACATCAAGGCCTCAGTTGCAGAAAGGAACTTTGTCACAGGAGCGTCTCGCAGGGGAGGCTCAGCCAAGGCTCTGCCAGGGCCTGCGAGTTCCCTGCCAGCTCTGGGATGCCAGGGAGGGTCGTTCCCTGCCCTGCCTGGAATGACGTGCTCCAGGAGCTCCGGTTTGCTCAGCAGCCCGTGCCCTTCGCGCCTTGCGGCCTCATTTCATCCTTGGGCGTGCAAACACCTGCAGGGATAAAGAGCTCGGGAGCCAGTTTAGCTCCAGAGGAAGAAGGGAACCAGGGCTTGAGGGGGCACCCAGGAGAGCCACGAAGGGGAGAGCTTTGGCAGTGCCCCCCTTTGGCGTGGAGAAGTCCGTGGTGCCGTGGGTGGGAGCGGTGGGAAGGGCACAGAGGGAGCAGACCTGCAGGGCTGGGGTGGGTCTGGCCTCCCTGGGTTAGTGAGAGGAGCTCCAGCACGGCGAGCAAAGGGTGATCCTCGAGGTGGGAGCCCCACGGGGTGCTGGGGGTGCAGTTTCCTGCAGTTCCTGTGCTTCTGAAAGGCCTTGGCTTGGAAAGCCAGAACACAGCAGCAACTGGCCAAAAACCTGGGAAAAGACGAAAAGCACGAGGAGCCTGCCACTGTTCGGACCTCACTGTTCGTGGGAGATCACCTGGAGCAGAAGAGAGGCAGTGCCTTAAAGAGAGACTCTGGAATTAAACCCAGGAGAACCCGAACTTTTCCTTGGGAATTGACTTCAGATTCATCTGAGAATGGATGCTGAACCACTGGTCCTCAACTCATCTACTTGCTAAAAGCCTTAACGAGCCAGATTCTCCAAAAACACTCATCCCAGAACGGTTTGGGTTGGAAAGGACCTCAAAGACCCTTTAGTTCCAACCCTCCCCTACCACAGGCAGGGACAGATCCCAAACTCATTTTGTCCTGAGGGATCCAGGGCCAGGTTGTTGTGGTGTGCTGGGCTCTTCCCTCACGCAGGCTTTGCTAGGGAAGGTTTCTGACACCTTACAGGTTCCCAGATGGTGCCTGGAGCCGAGGATTTCACAGGCTCCCGGGTATTTTTAGCAGAGGAAGATTTTTGTGCAACAACTGTTGCCTTTTCTAGCAACAACTCAGGTCTTCAGGAGAACTGCTGAGACCTTGTGAAATTCAGGTTTTGCATAACATTCAGTAGTAAAACAGCAAGGTTTGGACGGGAATGGAACTTAAAGCGCTGGTCTGAGTCTGGGGAAGGAATAAAAAAGCCTTTGTAGAGCCGAGTCTCGTGGGAAGCTTCCCAGTTACGGGTGCTTGGGGAAGCTGTGGAGCTGCTTTAGGGATGCCAGGACTGAGTTTGTGGTTTGGGACAAGGAAGAAAAGCCTCTTCTGAGCTACAGGATCATGTCCCTTGTCCCTGCGGAGACTTGGGTGTGCTTGAGCTGCTCTTTCCCTTCAGAGGAGCTGCATCCACAGATGGTGACAGGAGAAATCCACTCAAAACGGGAGGCGTTCAGCTTTTGAGAAGCTTCTCCGAAAAATTTATCTCCCCCTTTGCACAAATTTTGTGACGTTTGACAGTTTTCCAGTGGTGGCAGCGTCCTTGTGGCAATTTAAAATGCTCTGGGAGAAGATCAACCTGCTTCTTCTAGCAGTGAGGCCTTATTTTTTTCCAAGGAAAAGTGGTTTGCTGAGGAAAAAAACCAGGAAATTCTGACGCATCCTGGAGATAAAAATATCCTGTTCCCTGAGATAAAAGTAATAATTTTATTGGGGTTTTTGTAAAAGAAGAAACATTTCAAGGCCAGAGAGAGAAAAGTTTTGAAAACAGGTCTCTTTTTTTTTTTTCCTTTTGCTGCACAAATCTGTTTCCCACCCACCTGTGAGCTCGGGTGTGCCCTGCCAGGGGAGCCCCTTCTGCCCAGTTCAGTGTGGGGTGGACAAGGCTGGGAGGACCCCCCCTTAGGGGTGAGGGTGCAGCAAACCCTGCCAGGGAGGGGGCAGAGCGCTGCGATTGCCTCGTTTTTCTCTCGGTTCACCTCTTTCTTTACCTGGAGGAAGAAAAATGGGGAGAAGAACAGATTTAGGGGATGAATCCAGCGGGGAGATGCTGCAGGACTCGGTCATTTGTTGGGTTGCTGTCACTTGTTTGCCCTGCAAGGCTGTTCCAGAGCTTGGTTTATCCCCTTCTCCCATTTATCCCCTTCTCCCATTTATCCCCCTTCTCCCATTTATTCTCCTTTCTCCCATTTATTTCCCTTCTCCCATTTATCCCCCTTTGCCCCATTGATCCTCTTTCTCCTGTTTATCCCCCTCGTCCTTTTTATTCCCCTTTCTCCTGTTTATTTCCCTTTGCCCCATTGATCCCCTTTGCCCCATTGATCCCGCTTTGCCCCATTTATTCCCCTTCTCCCATTTATTCTCCTTTTTCCCATTTATTCCCCTTCTCCCATTTATTCCCCTTCTCCCATTTATCCCCCTCCTTCTTTTTATCCCCCCTCTCCCGTTTATCCCCCTCTCCCGTTTCTCCACGTCCCCGCTGCTGTGCCACCAGGGCAGGTGTGTTCCCCTCGTGCCCTTCCAGGACTATTTTCACCTCTCCAAACCCAACCAGCTGTGGAACTCCTGTGCTTTTCCCTTCCCAGGGCCGCAGACCCGGCTACTTCTCCTTCCTGGATCCCTTTTCTCCCGGCGTCTGGCTCTTCATGCTGCTCGCCTACCTGGCCGTCAGCTGTGTCCTGTTCCTGGTGGCTCGGTAATGTCGCGGTGCCTTTCCCTTCCTCGCGGTGCCACCTAGTGTCACTCGCGGACCCGCGGAGAGGGGATGCCCAAGGGGACACGGGGACATCCTCTGCCCCCCGGGTCACCAGGATGGGCTGGCAAGAAGCATCCCGGTCCTCTGGGACTGGGGTTTGTCACCGTGTCCCCACGCTGGTTCAGGATGTGCTTGGCCACAGTGGTGCCCGGAGCTGCATGGGAAGGGTGGGAGAAGGTTTTGGAGAAGGTTTTGGTGCTGTTTAAATGCTCCCTTCCAGTGTTTTTTTTTTACCCCCTCGTCCTGAGCAGGGAGGGTGGAGGCTGTCAGGAACCTGCAAATCCATTCCGAGGTGTCGACACGAATTCCACGAGTGATGTCTGGCTCCCCCGGCCCTGAGCAACCCAGTTTGTGGAGGAAAGGAAAGTTCATGAATATCTTTGAGCAGCTGACATGCAGAGCCCCGCTTGGCAGCTCTCAGCTCCATTCCCCTATGACTAATTTAAATCAGTCTTAAAATACCTCGCTGAGTGCTCGCCCTCAGCGTGGCCCCGTCGAGGCCCGGGGTCTGGGCTCCAGTGCTGCCCTCCCCGGCCTCCCCCCCTCCCCGTGGCTGGGCTGTTACAGGCAGAGCGGAGCTGTGGCCTGGCTCGGGGCTCGATGGCTCTTTGGGGACACCCTTAATGCCCGATTCTCGCCGCACAAATTGGAGCTGCGCTGTCGCTGCTCCCTCAGCGTGGCTGAAGTTGTCATCCTGACAGGGCTTTAATGGGTTCTTGGAACGCTGTTACAGCCTCGGAAACGCAGTTCTGGAGAAACCACTGAATAATGCAGGGCTGGTGCCTCTTTAGCCCCTTCCTCACGATTTAAATGCAACCCTCCACAAAGGTGCCTTTCCTCACTGGAGAGGGAGCTTTGGCTGCTTCTCCCTGCCTTTTGCTCAGCAGGAAGGAGCTTTTGACCCTGCGAATTGCAGGCTCTCCCAGAGCACTGGGGTTTGCTGCCAGCGCTTGATCCACCATGGAAAGTCTGCAGGAAATAACCTCCTCTCCTCCCTGGCACCACGGCGAGAGAGGAGATGCAGGGACGAAAATAAACCCCTCATTTTGGCTAAACACAATGGGAGCTGATAGGGCCCCGCAGCTGTTTTGGCAACAGCCCCAAAATGACCCTCCCAGGCCTCAGCTTTCTTAGCCAGAGCAACATGATGGAGTGCAGCTCAGGAATTAGCAGACTTTCTTAGCAACCAGGGAACTGGGGACTGGAAACAGCAAGGGAGAGAGAGAGAGAGAGGTGCAGTCACAACAGTGACAGGCTGTCAGATATTCCCCATTCCCACCTCTGGCCTGTCCCTGAAGGATGAGATGCTTTGAAACACCAGCACTGGGCTTCCTCAGACCTCAGAGCTGAGCTACACCTCAGACCTTCTCAGAGCAACCCTTTGCACCAGCACAGTTTTTTTGATGGTTTAATGCAGCCAGGGCTCACACACTTTGCTTTTGAACTTCCCATCAGCGCTCGTGCTCCGGCAGGGAACGCAGCCAAAGACGTTTGATTTCTATTTCCCATCAAGTCCGTGCGCATCTGGAGTTACTGCTGGGGTGTGAGTCTGCACATGGGGCTGCAGGATGCAGAGCTGCCCAGAGCAGAGCCTCTCAAAGTTGTTGCAAATCTTTACAAGAAAGCCTCTGGCTCCTGAGTCTTAGAGCAAACGTTTCACACAGCTCTGAGCCCTGGGCATCAACTGACAGCAAAGAGCTTCCTCCTCAGAAAACTCTGCCTCCAGGAGAGCTGGAGCTTCACAGCTTTTTTCTCTTCTCTCTTTTTTTTTTTTTTTTTTTTTAAGTGTCCCATTTCCCAGCGCATTCCCTGAGCTCCCCCATCTCTTGTCCTTTCAGGCTGACGCCGTACGAGTGGTACAGCCCCCACCCCTGCTCCCAAGGCCGATGCAACCTCCTGGTGAACCAGTACTCCCTGGGGAACTCGCTGTGGTTCCCGGTGGGGGGGTTCATGCAGCAGGGCTCCACCATCGCCCCCCAGGCGCTGTCCACGCGCTGCGTCAGCGGAGTCTGGTAAGGAGGGCGGCCCTTCCCTTCAGGAAGGTTCCTCTGGGCAGAAGCGGATGTGGAGGAGGAATTTCCTTGTGGAAGGGGTTGTGGGATATGGGAAGGGGCTGCCCAGGGAGGCGGTGGAGGTGTTCAAGGATGACTGGATGCGGCATTCATTTCTCTGGGTGGGGACAAGGTGGGGACCGACGGTTTTGGAGGGGTTTTGCAACCTCGGTGATTCTGGGACTCTGAGAGGCACGGGGTGGGGATGGAGAGCAGATTTCCTGAGGGAAACCTCATCTTCTCTTCCCCTCTGCCTAGGTGGGCATTCACCTTGATCATCATCTCCTCCTACACGGCCAACCTGGCAGCGTTCCTGACGGTCCAGCGCATGGACGTCCCCATCGAGTCCGTGGATGACCTGGCTGACCAGACCACCATCGAGTACGGCACCATCCACGGCGGCTCCAGCATGACCTTCTTCCAAGTAAACCCCGTTCTTTGGCCACCTGGGGGGCAGGGGGTGCACAGGGCACCCCTCAGTCAGATTTGGGTGTCCCCCCAGCCTGCTGTGCCCGTGTCACTCCAGTTTCTGGAGAGATCCCTGCACAGGACCCACAGTGGGGACGATGGGATGAATGGTGGGAGAGGCGTGGTGGAGGACAGAGAAGGGAATTTGACAAAAAGTCAAATTTTCATGGGTCTCCAGGTGGTTTGAGCTTTTGAGAGTCTTTCAGGTGGGGTAAGCAAAGCAACATCTGCATAGCCCAGGCAGGCTCACAGAAGTCAAAGTGCTGGAGCCTGCGTGAGGTCAGTGGCACTGAAAATAAATCAAGTGTATGCAAGGTTATGTGGGCCATTTAGCCCAATTTAATTTTTATCTTCCCTGCTCTGCTCAGAAGGGAAATAAATGAGTGAATCTTTTCCGCAGCGCTCTGAACGCACAAAGAACTGCTTGATGATTATTTATTTATTTATTACTTGTTGAAATTCCAAAAGGAGAGAAAGCTTGTTCTCGTTTTTTTCCTCCCCACTCTGAGTCTGAACTGAATTTGGAAGGCTGGGAAATCTCTGGAGCAAGCCTGAGCTTTTCAGCCCAACTTTATGCTCTTCAGGGGTATGGAAAAGAGCTGCTTTTAAGCCAAACTTTACATCTGAAATGAGCTGAGCAGAGCCTGAGTGAGGTGGTTGTATACGAGGGGCTCACTCGAGGAAAGCTTTCAAGTTTAAACCCCCGACTGTGTCTCTGCACTGCCTGCTGGGTGCTGGAGATCAGAGAGGAAATTAGGAAAAGAGGGTTTTGTCCCATTTGCAGTGCTTTAAGCTGTGCTGGGATCCATTTGCCCCTGGTGTAAGGATGGGGAGGTCAAAGCAGAGATGGATAACTGCCTCCATCACCCCTCCCTTCCTGGGTGCACGAGATGTTTGTCCCCTCCTGCAGCACCGTGTCCTGGCTGTGCTTCCCCTGACATCGACACACGGTTTAAGGTTTAAAAACGCGGCGAATCGGGACCAAACCCCCCCTGCTCATCTGTCTCCTGCCCGAGTGGCTGCACCCAGAGGACAGAGCTGGACAGATGAGGACAGGAACTGGGTCAGCAGCAGATTCCCCGAGGCTGTCCGGCATCGCTCGCCAGGCACAGAAAACGAGCCGTTGGCAGGGTGAAAATCCCGGTGTAGAGCAGAGCGTGTTTATATTCAGCCGTCGTGCGAGCAGGTCTCACTCTCTGCTCCGCGCAGGCAAGAGAGATTAATCACTCTCAGCTTTCTTTCCATCAGAGCAGCGTGCTTCAGCCACCAGCAAACTCTGAGGATTTGGGGCTGGCTGAGCTTTAGTTTATTGTAATCGCTGACAAAAAACCCCAGTTCTTTTCAGCAAGCACTTTAACTCGCCTCACAGGGGCGGTGAACCAAAATCTGGATTATTTTTTGAAGAAAATTGGCGAGCACCAAGCTCCAGAGAGCTTTTGTGCTGCCCCCAGCCCTCAGTGCCCTCCTCAGGGTGCTGGTCTGGCTCTGACACTGAAGAAGTGTTGGGACAAGGGTTGAGGGATGGTCAGTAGGGTGTGAGCTCTACAGGGACCGTCCAGAAGTTTTAATCAGCCAAGCAGGAGCTATTTTTTCTGGCCTTTTTTGTGTGTTTTTGGTACGTGGTTACTGAAAGTATGATTTTTTTCTAAAGCTGAATTTACACAAAGAGTTTTGCCAGGCCCTGTTGGAATTGGGGCATTTCGTGCCCAGCTTTGCCAACAAACTCCCGACATGTTTGGGCCTCCTTGAGATAAACAAAGATGAGGCATCAAAATCCTCTCTGGATCTGAAATCTGATTTGATTCCTCTCCCCGTTGTGGCCTTTTTGCCGCGGCGCCTGATTTTGGGGGTTTAATTTCGGGGGTCTGATTTACCCCAAATCTCCTCCCTGAGCCGTGGCCGCCTCTTTCTCCTCGCCAGAACTCCCGCTACCAGACGTACCAGCGGATGTGGAATTACATGTACTCCAAGCAGCCCAGCGTCTTCGTGAAGAGCACGGAGGAAGGGATCGCGCGCGTGCTGAACTCCAACTACGCCTTCCTGCTGGAGTCCACCATGAACGAGTATTATCGGCAGCGCAATTGCAACCTCACGCAGGTCGGGGGCCTTCTGGACACCAAGGGCTACGGGATTGGCATGCCCGTCGGTAGGCAGTGAAGAACAATTCTAGTCCTTCTCAGCTGTCGGCAGAGGACCGGAGCGTTCCAAAGGCTGCGCCGGCTCTAAAAGCCAACGTTGCATCTCACAGCTCTGCCCAGGGTCCTTTTTATTTCTTACCTGTTGCCCACGCTCAGAGCCAGATGTGCGAGACCCTGCTCTGGTCCAGAGCCAGATGTGCGAGACCCTGCTCCGGTCCAGAGCCATGTGAGACGCGACCGCGGCTCTTTCCATAATTCATGTGAAAGATGTCTCAAAATTGCTGCTTGTTTTCTGCATACCTGCTCTTTGCTGACTGTTTCCTTCCCCAGCCGGTGTTTGTGCATCGTTCTGTGCTCCTTGGTTTAATCCCAGAAGTGATGTCAAAGCAACGCTGTTGCAACTCTGGTAGTTTTTAGCACGAGTGTCTTAACAGCTGGTGGTTCTTAACGCTGCAGGACAGAGAGTTGGGCGATTCAGGGGCTATCTCAGCTCATCATCATTTAACAAATGCAGGGGTTTTGTCTTTCAAATGAGCTCACAAGACAACATCAGCACCAATAAGGGTTTGGTCGTTGTTATTCCAAACGATCCGCTGATCTTTTGGACGGCCAGGAAGCCTTGTCCTGACCTTTAAGTCCTGGCATTTAGCAACACAAAGTTGAGGTGGGTTACATAAGGCCCCCGTCACACAAACAGCTGCTCTAGTTTAGTGAACATGGGTAAGCTTGTAAAGTCACAGCAACCTGATCAAAGTGAGTACAAATCCCTACCTTCAGGGCTAAATTTGTTCTGACATTGTCTTGTTAAACAGTGAAACCGTAGCAGATAGGAGGAGCAGGAAGCTGCTGGCTGGGACAATAGTGCAGAGTTACCGGGAGAAGCGCAGTGTTCCCACGGCCCTTCCTCGGGGTCTCTGGTGGCAGACAAGGATTTCTTGTACCAGACAAGGATCTCTGGTAGCAGACACTGGGACTGCAGCAGAGCTCCACGCCCAACACAGGACTGAGCTCCTCCACCATGGACATTTGGGCTTCCCTGGGGTCCTTCCAACTCAGGATTTCTATTCCGTGACCGAGTTTGAGGGAAGGAGCGTTAGAACAAGGTTGAATTGGAGGTGGAATGACAAGAGAGGGACCTCCATGGTCTGCAGGAGCACTGACTCTGAACGGCTCATTCAAAAGCCAAAGCTCCCCTTGTCATGGACCTCCCCCAGTGGCCTGCGTGGGTCCTGGTGGCCAGGCAAAGTCACCTTGTGCGAGTGACATTAACCAGGTGACGCTCCCAGCGGGGAGGCTGCAGCTTTCCATGGCTCGCACGGACTGCCACCCCCTCCAAGCCACCCAGAGAGGAGCTGTGGTAGCTGGGCACGCTGGGGTGGGGCGAGCGGGGAGGATGATGATGGGGAGGAAGGCGGGGCCCTACCACGTCCCTCTCGGCCTTGCAGGCTCCGTGTTCCGCGACGAGTTCGACCTGGCCATCCTCCAGCTGCAGGAGAACAACCGCCTGGAAATCCTGAAGCGCAAGTGGTGGGAAGGAGGGAAGTGCCCCAAAGAGGAGGACCACAGAGCCAAAGGTGAGCCCTGCACTCCCAGGGGGCCGGGCACGGAAACATCCTGGCCGGAGGTGCAAGGATGAACACCCCGCTGCACATCTGCCAGGTTTTCTGCCTGGGAATCACTTTTTCCCCTTCTCCTGACCTGAGATTCCTTCCCTCACAATTCAAGGAGAAAGGCAAAGAGCTCCGCTGTGCCTCACGCTGTGTGTTTTTGCCTGGGGCAGAGATAGCGGGAACAACCAAATGACAAATATTGGAGGCATATGGAGGGTAAATTAGCTTCTAATGAATGTCTGGGAAAATGGATGGCTAAAGGGATCAGACCAAAATCCTGGGTTCCTTGAAGGGAGATGGATCTCCACCACAGGCCCGCTGGTTAATGGCTCCAAGTGAAAGCGTCTCTTAAGCAGCCAGGGGAAGGGGCACAAGGACTTTATTAGTGCATTTGTAAACCGAGGAGCAAATTCTTTTGGGTAATGCTATGCAAATTGCCATAAAAGCCACCACATTAGGCTGATGTCCCAGCGTGAGAGCAGTTGCCAGCTTAACACAGTTGCTGCATTTTTTAGTTTTGGCAGCCGCCCTTTCCTCAGCAAGTGTTTTCTGGGAGGCCAGCAGGCCCCCGAGTTAACAGCACAGCCTTGTGACCTTTGTGAGAGCAGAGAAAAGAGCCAGGCCAGGTCTGGGGAAGCTCTTTCGGGGTTTTTGACCTTGCAGCAGGTGTAGGTGTGCGTGTCTGTGCAGTTCCTGGTGGGACCCCGCGGGGCTGGGAGGTGATGCTCAGTTTTGGGCAGTTCTGCTCTACAGGCAACCCCAGTTATTAATCTCCAGGCTGAAGGTGCAAAACATCAGGTCACTGCTATTAAAGGAGTTGCTTTTGAAGGTGGAAGGGTTTTTTTTTTCTCTGTGGACTGTGCAAAAAGCAACTCCAAGGTGGAATCTAGGCTGGGGGCTGTTTTCAGATGGCTTTGGAAGGGGGAAGCTGGACTGTTTCTGGCACAATCTGTGACCCTGGGCAAGTTTTTTCTGCTGGTTTGTTCCCTATGCCGTGGCTCAGTTCCTCAGTTTGGGAGATGAGGAAGGCTGTAGCTGCATGGAGGAAGGAAATACCTCTCAGTGAGCTTGGGGGGCACCCACACAGAATGCTAGGAGGATGGAGGGAGAGGCACCAACCCTAAATTCACACTTGTGAGCTGCTGGGAGGAGTGGACGGCCTTTCCCTTTGGGTCTGAATCGTGATCCCGGGCTGTGTTTTCTGCCTTGCCATTGCTGAGGAAGCATCTCTGCAAAAGTCTCTGATTTACAGACTCCCTGCACTGCTCTGGGGGTGGTGCCAAGAGAATGACGGAGGAGGAGGCAGAAATGTGACCTCCTAAGTTTTAGAACAAAACAGGTCAGCGATTTACAAGGATTTTGGTGAGGCTTTATGTCTAAAAGCCACGCTGAGATTAAGTCAATAAATCATCAATTCTTACACTTTGATTTAAGGCTACAGGAGGGAGAGGAAGACTTTTATAGATGTTCTTGTTGAGTAATGGCCTTGCACAGCCAACCCAGGGCAGGACACATGTTTTTTAGTAATCGGTCCAGTCAGGGACCCAAACCAAACGCGGGAGAGCGGAGCCACATCCCAGGACAGCAAATGTTGAGGTCGCCTCACCTCACAGGCAGATGGAGGCACAGTTTTGGGGATCAGGGTAGTGGTGGCAAGTGAAGTGATGGCCTGGGCACATGGAAAGCTCAGGTTTTTAAGGGATGGGTTTTCCTTTAGCTGGTGAACTTTCTGGAGTGCAGGCTGGGTGGGCACGGTGGTCATCCCACGGAAGCGAGCTGTCCGAGGGAGGTGGGATGAGTACCCCATGGAAGGGGCTGTTTCCTCCTCGTGGGCCAGGGGTGCTGGGCAGAGAACCCAACCCATAACCGGGTACCTCTGAGTGGCAGGGACCTCATTCTGTCACCCTGTAGCGTGACACAGCATCCTGCTCTTGTTTGGAGCCTCTGCCACTGCAGTCCAAGCAGCCAGAATCATTTTCCTGCAGCACTTGGTGATGCAATCAGAGGAGCTTTTCCTGGTGCCAGCTTCCTTTAGAGCCCTTCCCTGCCTCCTTCATCTCTGCTCCTTTAACAACCTTGCTCCTCTTCCTTTGTGAAGTTCAAGGCCACCGGAGCTCGGTGAATACTTTGCAGGGGTTAATGTGCCCCACTGATCCCGCGGTTCCCCCCTCCCGTGTTCGGTTTGTCCATAAATTGCCTTGTGCTTCCCTCCAATGTTCTGGCTGTTTATCTGCAAAATCATCGTTTCTGAGAAGGCATCTTCGATCCTGCAGTTATTGCAAGTCACTCACTTGGCCATCTGAGTCATGCAGGGAGCTATAAATAGGACACTGCTGGCTCGGTGGTTTTGGTCCCTGGCTACAAGGCCAACAGAACAGCAAAACCTGGGGTTTCTGTGCAGTGGTACTTGAGATTTATGACATGTCTGCCTCTCCAGAGTGACTCTCCTGCTTTGTTTTAGGCTTGGGAATGGAGAACATTGGCGGAATCTTCGTGGTGCTCATCTGTGGCTTAATCGTAGCAATTTTTATGGCAATGCTGGAATTTCTGTGGAGCCTTCGACACTCTGAACAGTCAGAGGTAGGAGCTGGGAGTGTCCTGAGGGGACAGGGAATGTTTATTGCTATCTGTGAGGTGTCCTAGAGCAAGTCATGCACCCGGGCTGAGGAGCAATCCCAACCTTGACACCTCAAACATGTGAGCAGGCTCGGTCCTTCGGGCAGGGTCTAAAATCCATGAGCTTCTCGTGCACTCCTACCCAGAGCGGGGCTGTAGGGATGCTCCAAGGGGTCAAAGCTGTGCACGACATCCAGGTACCTTTCCTGGAGGTGGAATCACCTGAGGATTTCCACCCACAGCAGGTTGGGATCTTGTGTTGATGTGGGGATGAAGAACATAGGGGGGTCTCTGATGAGAGGCAGAGTTGGGTTAAATCAAGTGTAGATGTCTGAGCACTGATGTTAAAACCGGTGGCACTGAGTCCATAAAAACTTGGCGTCAGAATATCGTGGAACCATGGGTTGGCCCGGGTGGGAAGGGACCTCACAGATCCACGGTCAGGGACACCTTCCCCTATCCCAGGTGGCTCCAAGCCCTCGTCGCTCCAGGACCCAGAGCCCCTGAGGGACTCAGAGCTCGCTCAGGTGAGCAGGACCCCTCCGTTCTCCCCCGCAGGTGTCGGTGTGCCAAGAGATGGTGACGGAGCTGCGCAACATCATCCTGTGCAAGGACAGTTTCCACCCCCGTCGGAGGCGAGGGGGGGTGGTACGGACTCGCCCCGCTCTGCCCGAGGAGCGCCGAGCCCGCAGCACCACCACGCTCAGCAACGGCAAGCTGTGCAGCGGGGGCGAGCCAGACCCCCTGGCACAAAGACTGGCACAGGAGGCTGCCCTGGTCGCCCGGGGCTGCACCCACATCCGCGTGTGCCCCGAGTGCCGCCGCTTCCAGGGGCTCCGGGCGCGGCCGGCCGCGGGGTCGCCGGCGCGGAGCGAGGAGAGCCTGGAGTGGGAGAAGGCCACCAACAGCAGCGAGCCCGAGTAACGCCGGGCCTGGGGGGCGTCGGGGTGGGACGAGAGGGTCCTGTTCCATTTTACAGAACACGGACTTGTACAATGTCGACTCGTTTTTAAATCAATAGCAGTTACCCGGCTTCTCCAGAGCGAGGCGGACCTCGGGGTGGACGCGATGGCGGGGGCCTGGCCGGAGGGCCGGCTGCGGTTTCGGTGTCCGCTGCGGCCTGGCGTGGCAGGAGGGAGGTTCCTCAGGCTGGTGGGTGTCCAGAGGTTGTCTCCGGGAAGGAGGGACGTGGTGGGTGGCTGGTGCAGCAGATATTGCCCACCCAGGGGGCTGGAGGGGTTCTTGGAGCTTCTCCCCTCTCTGAGGTCAGGAGAAAGGACACTGGCACTGCCTCTCCATCACTTACTGGGGGATGTTCTCCGAGGGCAGGGGGTGGGACTTTTTATTTGCTGTGGATATGGGAAGGGAGGAGTCATTATTTTGGTTTTTTTGTTTCATTTGGGTATGTCAGGACCCAGTCTCCAAGGCACCAGGTGCTGAACTCTTCTTCCTTTTCTGAGGGCGGCAGGTGGGTTGAAGGGGGAAGGGGAGGATGGGATGGGACACGCTCCCTGTGAGAAGCAGCATTTGCTGGAAGTCCATCTGAGGAGTTGTTAAAATTACTTATATATAGAAATATATCTATACATAGATATATATATATATTAAAATGCCAAAAAACAGCCAACAAACACAGTGAACTCAAAGAGGCCTTGAAACGCCTGGAATTTCAGGGGTTCTGTGTCTTTTGTTTCGTTCTGGGGTTACCTTTTGCTTTTCTTTTCTTTTCCTTTCTGTTCTTGGGATGGGGTGGGGGAGCCTTTTGAGGGAGGTGAGTGGGGGGCACTGGGGGGAGGCTGCCTGCCCCCCCCAGCCGAGGGAGGAGGTGTTGGGCCCCCCAAAATGTCCCTGGCTGTGCTCTGCACGCTCCTGAAGCGACTCTGAGCTCTGCCCCAGGCTCACAAGCTCCCCAAATCCATGACCCCACGGAGCACCCTCAGCTTTCAGGGTGAATTCCAGCCACACAGCATTTGAGAAAACCATTAGCCCGGGATCTCATGAAAGGTAAATATTGACTTCCCCAGAAACAGCAGCAGCTCACCCTCTGCTTGGTACAGACGTGGGGTTTACACTGGCAAATTTAATTTTCTGATTGAAAAAACAAATTCTATGCAATTTCTGGTCGTAAAAGGAAAGAGACGACAGTGGAGAGGGGCAGGGGAGATAAAGCCTTGAGTGAAGGTACATCCTGTTCTTGAATTGTTTTCTTTTCTTTTTGTCTTGAATGTACTGAAATAAAAGATGTCCTTGTATAATCATGCTTTTTTATTTTCTCTTTCCTTCCCTGTTCAGAGTCAGGAAAGCTGTGAGACAGTTTGAGGTCCAGGGAGAAACCCAGCAACTTGGCAGGCAAGAGGTGCTTTGGCTGTTGCAGGTCTCTGCTGCCCGAGCGTGTCCACGCCCGTGGTGTTGCTGTTGGCGTTGCTGTATGGAAAACAGGAGTTAAAAAGCAAAGGTCAATTTAAAAAAAAACCCAAATACCTGGTGATGAGGAAGGAGAGAACTCAGAACTGACAGCAGGGTGAGCAGGGATGCAGTTCCATCCTTCCCAGACCTGCTGGTTGGAGCCCAGCTGCCCAGGGGCGAGTCCAGGACAATTCCGGCAGATGTTTCTGAGGAGGATGTGCAGGGATCAGGGTTTGATCCAGGGTGATGGGCACAGCGGGGTTGTTCTGATGGTTCCAGCAGACGTTTCTGAGGAGGATGTGCAGGGATCAGGGTTTGATCCAGGGTGACGGGCACAGCGGGGTCACTCTGTTGCTGCCAGCAGGGTGCGAAGGGAAGCTCTGCCTCCCAGTGACTGTAAAACAGGATTTAGAGCTTGTTTCACAGGATGTCGTAGGAGATGTTCACAGAGGTCCTTCCTGGCTTTCACGTCAGTAAATCCACAGGATGCTCCCCTCTCCCTGACAAACTGAGCAGAGAGGTAAGGCCAGGCTTCCCCAGTGCCGTGGGGTTGGAGAGGCAGCTCCTCAGCTGAGGTGAGTCAGTACAACTCCATCCGGCTCTGCACGGAGCCAGGCTGGGCTTTCAGGGGCCTGACAGCAGTGCTAGAGACATCTGAGCGTGCCTGTGTTGTGCTTAAAGGCCAACATGTTTCTACGAGCCGCAGAATATATTCATCAAAAGGAAGCTGCTTTTTAAAATTTATTTACAGATTACCAGAAGAAAAGGCTCCATGAATCATTTATCAGACCTGATGTTTTTTTCACCGCTTCCCCGCATTGAATAAAGAGAAATCTTGACAGAGCCAGACATTATTCTGCATCTCCAAAGATCTTGCAGTCATCTGCTCAGACAGAGGATGTCAAGGCAAAAAACTGATGAGAAACCACCTGGTTTCTGAGTATCTTTGTTTTTTATCTCTCCTGTTAGCTTGCTCCACCCACATGGTATTTTATATCTGGGTCTGTATTTTAAGGAGATTTGTTTCATGTCCCTCTTGCCCTCTTCTCTCTTTTTAACGTTATTTTTTTTTTTTCCTTTGAATGTTCAGAGGCTTTGCACTCGGAGCAGAAATGGACCTCAGATGAGGAGGATAAAAGCTGCTGTCATTGAGATGCTTTTTCTAAAGTGCCTCTGTCCTGTATTTTGTGCTCCCCGGTAAATCCTCGCAGGTCCCACCCTGGAGGGAGCAGGCAGCATTATGCATGTGCCGGGTTTGTGCTCACACGCTTCTGCGTGCCCAGATGGGTTTACATCTCACATATTCCCTCTGTCCCCAGGTGTTTTTTTTTTTCCCTTTCCTCTCATCTTTGAAACCATTGTGGGGGCCCTTTCGCTCGGCCAGCCCCGATGCTAATGCAGTGCAAGATCTGGAGTGGTTTGCCTTGCAAAAGGCACTTTCCCAGTATTGCTGTCTCCTGATAAACCCCGAGTAATTCTAGTAAGGTATCTCTGCCAATTCCGCTGGGAGCCAAAGATTAGATCAATTAAAATGTAATACTTTGCTTTATCCCCTCTAACCAGTGTGTTTGAGCCTCCTGCTGCCCTCTGTTTCGGGCTCACGTCTCTCCCTGCCCTGACAGCCAATTCTCCAGCCCTGGCTCAGTCGACAGCAGCCTGGCAGCTTCCTAACTAAAAGGCCTGGAATCTCTCCTCGTGGGCTAAAACCCGTGTTTGTGTTGTTTTTTCCAGGCAGTTCCATTTTCACCTAATGATAAAAAGCTGTTTTCTCCCTGGAGGTTGCATGGGTGAAGGTATTAACGAGGCCTGGACTAACCTGGGGGCATTTCCTGAGCCGAGCCGTGTGCATGAAATAGAAAAGGGTTGTTCTGTGGGCACAAAACCTTGGGAAGAGAGATGCTGAGCTATAAATTATAGAACAGACACTGAGCCTTCAGAGGTCCTGAGGCAGGAATCTTTTTAACCACTCCACATCCACAGAAATCTTCCCTGCTTCTGCCCTTCTCCTTGAACCCCAAGTGCCTCACCAGGTAAGTGACCCAAGAGGTGGAGGGAGCTGCACAGGGAATAGGTTTTTTGCAGAGATTTGGAGTTTATAGAGCGTCTGGAAGGGGTGTGAGTCCCTGTGAGCCGGCAGGGAACTGGGAACTGCAGGAGAACTGGGATAGACACTGGAATGTGGGTAACTGCTTCGGATGGCTCTTGGGTGATGGCTCTGAATGGTAAAAAAGAAGGTGACAAGAAGGGACCTGTGGGTGAGAGCTGCTCGGTGGAGGCTGGCTGGTTCCTAAGGAGGTTTCTAAGCTGGTTTCAGCTCTTTATGAAAGAACAAATAAGCAAAGATGGGCTGGTTCGGGGCGAAGCTGTCACAGCTTGGCTGTGAAAAGCCTGGTGTGAGTGAGCAAAGCCCCTCCATCACTTCAGTTTCATTCAGCTCTGCAGTTAATTACCTGCAAGATGGGTGTTTCTCTCTTCTGCTTCACTTGTGCATCCAGCGAAGGTGATGGAATTTCTTGCAGTGACATGGGCTAGAGGGGGGAAAGCGGCACTGGCCACCAGGAGGAGAGTGAGGCACCGCTCCAGGGCAAGGGAAACAGCCCCAGCGTGGGCAGAATCAGGCAGAAGGAACTGCAAGCTGCCCTCAGGAATGGTCTGGGCTCGTGTATGACGCTTTCAAGCCTGCTGAGGATCTAAGAGTGAGGGAACAGCACGTTTTCCTGGAGTGAGGGGCTGAACGCAGCTCAGGGAACGGCTCAGCCAGCCCAAAAGCCTGCAGAACACAGCATAAAGCACCCACAGTTCCAGAAACCCCATCAGGGTCTGATGGCCACTAACTGATTGAAAACACAGAGCTGAACTCTTCTGGGCACAAAGTGGCTCTCATGAATTCGGTATAAACAGGCTCCCCCGGAACCCGACACCGCGCTGGGAAAATCAGCCCCGGATCAGCCGCGTCGGACAATGGGCACGTTTGTGCATCCTTCAGGGAGGGATTTTTCCCCTGCAAGGGGGGAATCTGCTGTGTTCCAGGTGAGTTACGAGTCTGGCCGGTGGCAGGGCTGCGGCATTTCATCCCGGGGAGCGTTCCAGCCCGAGGGTGAGGATCTGCAGCTGCCCTGGCTGGGAGGGGGACGTGTGGCACCACCGCCAGCACAAAGGGCCACACAGCAGCGGCTCCCCGAGAGCCCTGCTGGGGCCAGAGCAGTATGGAAATGAAGGCAGCTTAATTAACAAAGGCTTTCTCCTCTGCTGTGTCGAGGTCTGCAGTTATCAGTGTAGCTGGCAGTTCTCAAAGACTGAAATGACAGTAGTTGGCTGTAAAAGAGATAACTGTCAGATTAGCTGGGACATATCTGCGCCGCGGTTTTCTATATCATACCTATCTTGAAGCATCTCCATGTATCAAAGGGACTAGCTGGCCATTTGCCTCTCCAAAGTACCCCTTCCACCGTGATAAATAAGGCTCTGTTACGAGGGAAAGGCCTAATATTTCTTGTGCCTTGATTCAGGCTGGTTTGGAGCAGCTGCCTTTTTCGGGCTTTGATCAATACGTGGAGATGAATCCTTTCTGTTGTTTTCAGTGTTTGATGTGTTGAGTTTAGGGTACGAGGGACAGAAAATGTGTGTCGGGGGGTAAAGGCAGGAGAAGGGACATTCCTGGTGGGTTCTTCACAGGGTAAGTGGGATTTTCACTGACACTGGTGAGGAAAAGGCAGTTTAGATCCATGGCTTTTTCAAACCTCTTCCATCTTTCCCTCTATCATCAAATCCCAGAACGGTTTCAGTTGGAAAGGACCTTAAAGGACCTTGTTCCAAGCCCTTTCCATGGGCAGGGATGCTCTGCTTTCCAAGCACCTGTCCCTTTGCTGTTCATCCCCAAATAGTTCTCCTCATGTTGCTCAGTCTCAGAACAAAGGTCTCAGCCTGGCTTTTGCCTGAACTCCCAGGGAATGTTCCTGAACGGAGTCCTCTGGCTTCCCAGCTCCTGCTGAGCTGAGATTTAAAGCAATTTCCTTTCAAAGCCAGAAATGAACACAAATGAGGGGAAAGAACCGGGCGGGGGGAAAGAAGAAAGACCTTTTCATCCCCAGACGAGCACTGAGATGTCTGAGCTGCAAGCCTGAAACCAATTGTTCATCCGGAGTCTCCAGCAGCTGCTCGTGAGCACAGCCAGGGAGGGTGCTCGGATTGCTGCTGGCTGAGCTCAGCTGGAACGAGGAGCGAGCACACAGCCCCTGGTTTTATTGAACCACTGCTCAGCCACAGCACCCTGAGCCCTCAGCCGAAATGAAGGTCGTGACCTGGGAGGGAGCCAGGCATGAGCAGAAAGCCACCCAGTGTCCGTGCTCTGAGGTCCTGGGAGCCAGATTCCTCTCCTCTGTGAGGAAAGTTTGTCTGCTGGCCATTTCTAATGGCCCTGGCACACCGTGACTGGGTCAAATGGATGGATATTTCTGTTTGGAGCTGGGCCTTGAGTGGGAAACTGGAGTTTTGTCAGGGAGTGTCTTTGTGGAGGAAGTCAGCTGCTTTAGCAGATGTAATTTTTTACTCTGACCAACTTATTTCATTCGAATTCCTCCCTGTGAACACTGTGTTTCAAGGGGGCATCACTATTTTGGAGTGAAACCCCACTGCTTTTAGGTTTGTTTCGGACAAGATCACGTCCACAAGGAGCTGTCGGAAAGCAGCAGCGAGGATGGCAACGCTGGGTGGCAAAAATGCCACCGAGCCATAGCAGGGACAGGAGAAGCTGCTGTCACAGCACCCTGTGCTCTGTGCTTTGCTCAGGGTTATTTCTGGGTTATTTTCTGCTGTGTCCCAGCAGCGAGGACAGAAGCAAAACTGTCCCTCCACCAGTCTGCTGATCCATGACAAACTCTGGGCTGAGTCTGCATCCCTTTCCTGCTTGGACTTTCTTGCCAGTGAGATAAGAATGAAGCCCTGCCAGGCAGAGGAAGGATGGGGCAGGGTTGGAGGCCACGAACACTCACTCTTGATGCACCAGCAGTGCTTGTTGGGGCTTTGGAAATGTCACTTTTGCCACCACTCTGCAAAACGGGGGTGACCTGAGTACTTCCCAACCTTACCCTGTTTGCTTAATGCCCTGCCAGGGAATAGAAGTGGAGGAAAATCTTTGGATTAACTGGAGTTGGTGTAGGACTGGAGGGGGTCTGGCAAGGTTTAATCTGTTCCTGTTTGCAGAGGGCTCTGAGAGCGGGTGGAGATCTGCCAAGTGTTTGCCAACATTAATGGTTAATTATTATGAGTTCTGGCAGCCCACAGACGCAGCCAGCGTCGTTCTCCGAGCAGGATCCAGACCTGTAATGGAGTTGTTACACACAGAAGATGGGAAGAGACGGCTTCTAGCTCTGTTCTGTCCTGTCCTCCCAGCCAAAGCCCCATTCCAAAATCAGGCAGCAGTGGCACCTCTCTGTCTCATCAGAGCTACAAATCCAGGGCATTTGGCAGAGGGAGGCTCAGCCTTTTCCATGCCTGGGCTCATTTCTGTCTGCCTGTGCCCTTTCTGTCTGAGCAAACAGGATGGAAATTGTGGTCCGAGATGAGATGTGTCTGGAACAGGTGGGTGCCATGCCAGGGACAGATCCAGAGCTGGCTGGAGAAGGGCTCTGGGCACGATCCATGCCCAGGCTGGGTCAGCGAGCGCCTGGCCGTGCCGTGGCACTTCCAAATGCGAGGATGCCAGGCTGAGGGATCGCAGGAGAGGACGGGGCTGGCACAGCGGGCCACACGTGGGTCTGGGGGGCCTCCCAAGCACAGCAGGGCAGCTGCATCCTGCACGGAGTGCCCAGGAGGATGCCCGTGGTGATGGAGAGGGTGCCAGCAGCCAGCCAAGCGGGCGTGGCCCCGAGTGGGGGAAGATTTGGTTTGCCAGACTGCATTTGCAGCAGTGCCATTGCAGGGTACCTGAGAAAGCTGCCTTTACCTCATCGTAGCCATCCAGAAAATGAAATCAGCTGCATAAAAGGCTCAAGGTTCGTTTGGCCCTCCGAGCACGCCTAGCAATTGCCAAATTATGAAAATGCAATAGATCTTGAGACTCCACCGGCGCTGATTTATTTCTGATTTCTCCGTCTGAGCGCGCAGCCTCCATCTCCGGAGCTGAAAGCTGCATTGTCCCGATCGTGGGGCCACTGATAATATTTTAGAATTATGGCCGTGGAGAAATGTTTGCTCTAAAAGGTAACTTCAAGGTGCATTAGTCTCGGATAATTGACAGAGACTGAAGCAGTGATTTGGGAAGCGTTTATGCGGAACCAAAGATCCCGGTGAACAGTTACCTTAAATTAATGGTGTGGCGAGGAGCAGCTTGGGCTTGATCAGCTGGCAGTGGTGCTAAATGAAGTCAGGCTCTAAAGTTATTAGCAAAATATCTATGAAACAGCGCTGCTGTGGATTTATGAGCTCACTGGAGTCTTTAGGGGCCAACTCTGCAGTGTGCTCAGCATTCCCTGGCTTGGGTGGGAGCAGGGAACGCTCAGCATCCACCAGGATTGGGATCTCCTGGAGCTCAGGTCAGGCCAGCAGGGCTCCCACCTTTAACTCCCTTCTTAATCCCCAGATGGAATGAAAGGTCTTCTCTGCGCACTTAGTAAATCTCCAATTTTATTTCTCATTATTAAATCATGGAATTGGCCATAAATGTTTAAATTAAGTGAAAGGAAGAGAGATTTGTGAGAAAATTGAAGCCTCTTTGAGGAATTGAAGAATAATCTCCAAGGATGAAGAAAGTTGCATTTGCCAGACCCAAAAGTGAAAGGATCAAAAAGCTACAGAAAAGAAATAGAAAATTGCATGGTTTAAATCCTCTCCCCCGCCCTCCCCCTAAAACCTCTGCTGTTTTTAATATAGGGAGAAGGATTCTGATAAGCAGCAGGGCCTAAAAGATGCTCCTCCCTCTGCTGGTGCCATTATCTCTGTGTGTGACCCAGGGAAATTTGGTGACCTCGGTGTCCCCGTGCCCCCAAGTGCGACAGTGACACTCCTGCTCTGTGTGCAGCGAGACCTTTGGAACATTATTAGTGGGAGCTGGGAATTAATTGGGTTTCGATGCCTCACTCTGGCTGGGATAAGGCCTGTTGGGTTTTTTTTTTTTTCATTAGCACAGTGAGTAATTAACTGTTTGATTTTTCACAGACTGGCTTTGATTCTCCATCTCAGGTAATTTTTCAGGAATACATGAGGGGTTTTTTTTTGCCCTTCAGAACTAATGGCAGTGAAATGAGGGGAGTTTGTGGCTTTTATTCTGGGTGTAACAGAGATTCCCTTCTGGCCTCGTTTGTGCAACCCAGACCCCGGTGAGTGCCCCAGTGACAGCGGGTGACACTAATTTGTGGTGCATTAGAAACACGAGTAAGGAGGGAAGGCTCGGGACAGGATTATTGTCAGATATTGAGGACGCTTTGCTTGCTGAGTTTAATCAGGCCCAGCTCTAAAAATACGAAAATAACTTGGATTTGGTGGCTCTGTCACCTCACGCGGACGCGTCAGTGGGGCGAACGCGGCTGTGAGGTATCCCCTGCACAGCCAGGCAGGAAGGAGGTGCTGACCCCAGTTCTCCCAGTTCCCATGGCCTGTTGAACCCCGGCTGTGGGAAAGAGGGGAGCCTGCCAGGGAGGGGCCGGGGCTGGTAAAAGCTTCGGCAAGAGGATACTTGTGTGCCGGGGAGGAGGAGATGGAGCCCCATCAAACCTGAACAATGCCACAGCCAGCGTGATAAGCGCTCCGAATCTGGGTTAGCTTGGGCTGAATTCAGACCGGTCCCTGGAGGGGGAAGATTGCATTGTGCTAACAATTCCCTGACCTGTCCAGTCTCCGTGGAAATGGGCTCTAAATTCAGCCAGGGGTACGGCGGCCACTTTCTCACACTTGCACCGGGCGAGGCTAACGCAGGCATCTGCCCTATCCAGCCCATCTGTAATTATAGAAAGCAGCCCCTGAAATGTGTTTCAAATCAAACCGTGGTGCCAGTTACCAGCTAAAGTATGCCCTATCTGCCTTCTAGCAACTAAATAGCACAGGTGAGCTGTGCAAGCAAAAACCCATGAGGATTGTTGGGAGAAGAGTGTGGCCTCTGAATGCAATGGAATTCTTTATCTCGCTGAAACAGATCCGAGAAGCAGAGGGGGAAGGAAAAGCGAGTGGAGACAAAGCTCTCTCCGGAATGTATTGAAAGAACCAAATGAGCCGTTCAGAGCACGGGGAGAGAGGATTTTTTTAGGGAGTCTTAGCAAGGCAATGTTCAGCTGTGCTGGGCTGCCCAGGAACCAAATAATCCCAGTGTTGTGTCAACAGGGTAAAAAGGAAGAACACCCAAGTGGTTTTCTGTCTGTTAAAGGGCGAACAGGCCCGTGAAATGCATTTCAGCTGCCGTGCTGGGAGGAGAGTGGGGGCGGCAGGGTGGCACACGGCAGAACTGGTGATGGAGATGGCCCATGCCAGGTGGGCTGTGACACCTGAAAAAGCCCTGAGCCCTTTCAGGTCGGTGAAGTTGCCCCGGGACGTGCAGCAGCGATGTGAGTCTGTCACAGCCCTCATCAGGCCAGGCTTTCTCCGGCAGAGCCTTGAAGATGCTGCCCCATGCTTTGTTTAAAAAGCTGCTGTGAGCCCGGCCCGAGGAGAAGCAGGGAATGGCAGACAGCACAGCTGCCTTTTAGTTGTGCTGATAGGTCTGGGCACCTCTGATTAGCTCATTACATTCTGTGACTAAGCCTATTACAGCTTTTAAGTCTGCAGCTGGGGCTGATGCGATGTGCTGATGGCTCCGGCTCCGGCCGTGGTCTCGCTTTGCTTCTCGGGAGGGAGATTTTCTGCTGAGAAACCCTCAGTGCAACCGGTTTGGTTCTCTGGGGATCCCGGAATTGCCTCCTCGGCCCGGCATGAGCCGCGTGGGCGCAAACCCACGGTGCCAGCCCAAAGGGAGGCAGGGAGTTCCTGGCAGAGCAGGAGTTCAGGCAGCCCCCGGGCTGGTGCTGGAGCCCGCTGTTGTCCTGTGCCCGGGTGGCACTCGCAGCGCTGCCCTTGTGTCCCGCAGCCCCGGAGGAGCGTGCACAGCCCGGGCTGCGCGGGTAGCGGGATAAAGGTGTCCCGGTGTGTTACAGGCCGCGGAGATGCCCTGCAGCCACTCGGCCACGGGTGAGGCAGCTCTCCTCCAGCTCCCCTGCCTTTGCCAGGGAGGAGAGGCCGTGTTCCAGGCAGTTTCTGATTCCTGCCTGTGGAGGTGGGGAACGAGGCCGGGTGGATTTGTCCTCACTCCCAGTGTGATTTGTCATCCAGGTCAGGCTTGGAGCAACCTGGGCTACTGGAAGGAGTCCCTGCCCATCCAGAGGGGTGGAATGGGATGAGCTTTAAGGTCCCTTCCAACCCATACTGGGTTGGGTCCCCAGTCCAGGCTGGGATTCTATAATTCTGTCCTTCCCTCTGGGGCTGTGACCAGCCACGGCAGAAAAGGTGGAGCCAGCACTGAGAGAAATGGGAGAGCTGGTAAAGAGCAGGTGGGCACTGCCAGCAAAGGGGTGTGGGTGCTGCATGAGCCAGTACAGCCAGCGCTGCTGACATTTTACATCCTGAACATGCAATGGTTATGGGTTTGCAGGTTTTGGGTAATTTTATGTACCCGCTCCAGCAGGGCACTGGGGGCAAGGGGAGTGCCACCCTGGGGCAGCTCATGTGCCCAGAGCTGAACCCTGACACTGCGGGGATCCTGGCATCATCTGTGTGTGGCACCACAGAATCACAGACTGGGCCAGGGCAAAGAGACCTCGGTGGGTCACCCGGCCCTCCCTGCCCCAGCAGGGTCATCCCAAGGCACAGGGCACAGAATTGTGTCCGGGTGGTTCTGGAATGCGTCCAGCGAGGGAGACTCCACGCCCTCCCTGGGCAGCCTGTTCAGGGCTCGGTCACCGAACAATGAAGTTCTTCCTCCTGCCCAGGTGGAACTTCCTGGGATCAGTCCCTGCCCATTCCCCTTGTGCCATTGCTGGACCCCCGGAGCAGAGCCTGGGCCCTGCTCGGAGCCCATCCTGCGGGCATTACAGACAGGGATGAGAGGTCCCTTCTCAGCCCCTGAACAGCCCCAGCTCCCTGACGAGGGAGATGCTCCGGTCCCTTCCTCTTTGTCCCCCTCCGCTGCCCCGCTCCAGCAGCCCCGAGCCGGGCACAGCGCTCCCGAGGCGCCTCCCGGGGCCGAGCAGAGGGGCCGGGATCCCGTCCCTGCCGCGCCGGCCCCGCTGTCCCCGCCGCGTCCCGGGAAAACCTCCCCGGTGACACCGATGACGTCATCGGCGTCGCCGTCTCCGCGGCAACGGGGGCGCGCCCCCGCCACGTGACCGCGCGCGGGGGGCGGGTCACGTGATGTTTGGAGCTGCTTCCGGGTCGATGCGGGACGCGGCCGCCGGGCCTGGGTGAGAGGGGCGGGGGGCGGCGGGGGGCA